>VDFB02151494.1:0-45994 GCA_007258455.2 Sequoia sempervirens
ACACAATTTGTGCAAAATATTGAGGTAAACCACTCACCATAGTTTTAGTGAGTTTTACTTTTTTGAAATTTGTACATGACCATAAAACAATTCTGCTAGTTATTTGTTAAATGAAGGAAAATTTGTCTCACGCTGGGAAAAACAACTTTCAGGCAATTGAAACTCCTCGCCCCACGCCTGAGAACAAACTTTCACTCACAACCAATATTTTCTTCTTAAAATCCACAACCAATAGTTCAAAGTGTTGTTGAACTAGTTATTGTTGTACAACCAAGGTTTAATGTATACGCTAAAATTTTAAAAACAAGAGAATAACCCTACAGAGAAGATAACCTTAGGTTGAAAAACTAAATATCCTCAATTCATTTTTAGCTGAAATAACCTATCAACATACTTTAGATTGACAAATAATTCATATCTGTTATTGGTGATCTTAACTTTTGTTAATCATATAATATTGAAATATATTTTGTAAATCTAAATCCTTGATCTGAACTTGATTACATTAATAATGTTGTTTTTCCTCTGGTACACAGATAAAGAATCAACCAATATAATTCGTTCTACTGCACAGAGTCTACTATGTTAATAAACTACAAATGATTAAAAAATTCAAATTTTTATTTTGTATATTGATGTTGAAAATTTATTGTATTAAGAACTAAACAAATTAGTATCAGGGATAAGGTAGTAGCTCCCAAAATGTTTATTTATTTATTTATTTCCTAAGGAAATATCAATACTATTACAAAGATAACATGGATTTGAAAAATTATATGTTGCTTGGTGAGAAAGGTGATACATCACTTAAACTCACCATTTACATGTTTATTAAGTATTGTCACTCTCAAGAATTGCATGGTTTGGCTTTATACTTTCCATTTACATTTTCTCAAATATCCAATGTGATATTAAGAAAACTCATTTTGTGTATATCCTACAACAATTGTGCTTCATGAAATTATACTTTAATCTTATACATGTTGATCCAATGCAAATAACATCATATTCGTGGTTTGTGATTCTTATCTCTATTGTTGTACGAATATGCAAAGTGTTATTTCCATTGGAAACCAAGACATTAATTTGGCCTCATCCAATAGAGGAATTAATTGACCAGGTAAAGCAGGTCCATTTCTTGTTGAAAGAATGTCTTCCTCTTTGTATGCATTCATATTTTCTAGCCTTTCCAAATTGGTGGAATTGTTTGACACTAGCTAGAAGGAATGCCTAGCTCATCAGTTCTTGTCAGTTATCCATTCGATTTCAATGATGTTAAATTACAAGTGGTGTTTTGAATTTTATCCTCTTTTTGAACTTGGTGAATTCACTATGTTTATGATATAAAACTTATTTCCCTTGAAAGCCTCTACTGTAATAGTAGACGGAACAAAAGCTTTGCATGTGATTGTGAGGGTTTTGATGGGTTGGGTTGAATTCTTGGAATAAGCTTCATGACTGACTTCCACAACTTAAACATCTTGATTTGTTATCAAGGGAATGGCCAAACTTTATTCTCCTTAATCTTTGAAACACCTCTATCTACTCTGTTGAAGATCAGGTCAATATGTGTTGTGTAATGTGTTGCATTTAACTCTGGCAGGTGAAGCCAAGCTTGGAATTTGATGGTCCATTTGACCCTTTTTGTCATTTTAGACCGTATTTTACAACTTTAAAATTTATTAAACCGTATAACTTGACTTGCTAAAATTTTACATAACCGTATATATGACACTTTAAACTATTTGTAAATCGTAAAATTTTATTATAGGTTAACATAATATAGTATTTTTATTTATAATATTGTTTTATAATAATTTGTTATAAAAATATAAATAATTTTTTTTTACAATGTTTATTTTGATTTTTTTTTAAATTGATGTAGAAATATATATTAAATTAAAATATTTTCAAAGAATGTTTATCTTCAATAAATTTTAAAAAGCAATTTAGAAATAAATCTTTGCTTTGTTTTATTATTTTTTATATTAAAAATCAATTTAGAAACAAATCTTTGCTTTGTCTATGCTTCTTATTTATTGTTTTTTTTTAAATCAATTTAGAAACAAATCTTTGTGTAAAGAAAAGATTATCCAATAAGAATTTGAGGATTAGCTTCCAACTTGATGTAAGGGTTCGTTATGCATAGTAGTGGTACTATTATTTTAGGTTGTGTAGTAGCTTGGTGCTCTTTGATGGTCTTACTTAGACCCTGCTCCTATACATCTACTAGTTTCCAACTTTATGGCCTGTTTTTGTCTTGGTTTGATGAGATGGCCTGTTTTTGGTAGTCCATTGACTATTTTTTATTTTATAGTGATAGTGTCAATGATCAACTTTAAGAATCCTCTATAGTAGCCAAGGGAAGAATAGTACAATTGTGAATGTCAAGGTGAACTGCTTGAAACAATTGATCTGAGTTGATCACCATGAAGTTTCTCCAAAGGAAGAGGTCTTGTTGTTTGTAGTTTTTTTTGTGACTGTGTTGTTGATTGATGGTTTTTTTCGCATCTTTAGACTGCTTTTTTGTAAGATGCATTCTTTCAATATAAAAAAATTCACTCAACATTTTTTGACAACTTATAAATTTCTTAAAACGTCAATTGAAAGGTAGTAAAATGATCAAACTGTCATAAAAAAATTATATGACAGGTAGGGGTGACCGTCAAATTCCAGGCCTGGGTGAAGCTTACTCATTAGTTTCCTATATTGTTACAGAGTTTCTTGGTTTACTTAATGAAATGTCCCTTATTTGAAATTAAAATAAAACCCAATGCCCATCATATGTAGTGCAGCAAATGTATTAACCTGCACAACAAATGTGATCTCAATACAAGGAAAAAATAATTTCATTAAGGAATGTTTAATTAATATTGTAGAATGAAATTATAATTGATGTTTAATAATATTATTCAAGGGGCATCGGAAGGAAAGATCTATCTCAGAGAGGTCAAGCAGGAAGAAGGAAAGGGTCGGGCTTAACCGGCACACTTTAAGGGTACACTCCTTAGGTGGCTGGGCCCACAACCTCTTTAAACCTATGACTTTCCCATTTCTTTAAACCCGTGATATTTTTGTTTCTGTTTCTTTTATCGAAGCCATTTCCATTCAGGATATTATAAAAAGTATAAACCGTAGATCAAAATGTATTAGCCCTTTCACTGTAAAAAAATGATAAGAATATTAATCTTTCGTTATATTTGAAATAGACTCCACGGTTTTTATCCCTCCTAACCATGTCCTATAAGAGTATTATTTTTAGTTTTTTATATTTTATATTTTTAATAAGTATTAATAATTAATATTATTTAAAATAATTATATGTTTTTTAATTTTAATTTTTTTAAATAAATTTATTAATAATTAATATTGTTAAAAATAATTATATATTTTTTAATTTTAATTTTAAAATAAATTTATTACTTATAAATTATTTATAATTGATATTCACTAAGATTTTAATATTAAGTCTTTTTTTATTTTTATTTTTAAATAAATCTATTAATAATAAATTATTCATAATTGATATTTAATAAGATTTATTTTAAATATTTTTAGATGATAATAATAATAGATAATCAACAATCAATAATAATTAAAAAAAAGAAAATTAGTAATAATAATAAAATTAATAATAAATTATTAATTAAAAATCAATTATAAATAACAATTCTAATTAAAATTATTAAAATAATCAATAGTAAATTATTGATTATTAATGATTTAAATTAAAAAAATTAATTACACATAATAATAATAACATTAATAATAAATTAAAGTTAAAATTCAATTTTAAATAACAATTTTAATTAAAATTATTAAAAATAATCAATAATAAATTTTTGGTTATTAATTATCTAAAATTAAAATTCATTAAAAGAATTTATAATTCGACATTCTAGATTTTGACCACATGATCTATGATTTTATTAAAAATTGATCATTATGAATTTTGACAAACCTGACACACAAATGACAATTTAACAATGAAATTAATGTACCACAATTGAGTTTCAAATTGAGTAACACAATAGACACAAACAAATTGAGAGATTGTTATGAGGATAGTGATGCAACTTTTCTAATTAGAGTGTACTCCATGAGATTACAATTCTTTGAGAGATTTTTTCCCAATAGTTCACAAGCATTGTTTATCCTCCCATATTTTGCATAGATATCAAAAGAGCTTCTACAACTACAACATTTGAGAAAATTTATCTTTATATTATGTTTTCATTATGATTGGTTAAATCTTATACTAAATCTGAGTGTTGTTTGTGTTTTGACTAGAGTAGAATAATATTTTTTTAGTTTGCTATATCAAGAGCTCAGAATTATATGCACATGTAGAATGAACTATAGCTTAGTTATGAACCTTGGTCGCTTCAAAATAATCATACAAGATTAGGAGAGGAACACACACGAAACTACAAAAATATAAAAAATGAGATTTTGAATATTAAAAATTTGACAAGTTTTCATTTATTATTGAAATTTTCAAGAAATGTCAATATATTTTTTCAAATTTCAATAAATAAGATTTTGAATATCAAAAATTTGATACACCTTTAAAATCCATTGAAAAACAATACAACTTTTAGAATTTTGATGAATTATTGGACTTGTGAACTTGTCAATGGATTTAGAAAGTGCTCAAATTCACTTTAGCAAAACATTATAAATTTTGTTCGAGAAATCTGCCAACCTGATAAATGAATTTTAATGCATAATTTTCACCTGGATCAGTATTTTTTTGTGAAATATTGCCACATTAGGTATAATAATATCACAAATCTTCTTACCAAACCATTTAGCTTTAGATTTTATAAAACTCATGATTTGATTGTTTTCACAAACTACTTGGTGAAAATTTGAACTCTTAATATCTCACCAACTGGAGGAATTTTGATCCAAAATCTTGCCACATTAGGAGAAATACTATCAAGAACATCCTTGTAAAAATATTTTGCTCCATCTCTCACAAATGTTGAGATTTAATTATTTCCATAAAATTGTTTGAGTTACATTATTGCTTCTAAGGGTTCTAGTTAAAATAATGGAGGTTTTTCTTTAAAATGATGAGAGACTTGACATTTGAGGATAATTGGGGCATATTTTATTAGGAACTACTTGACAAAAGAATTCAAATGCAATTTTTTTTTTAAGTTGGCAAGTTTAAAAACAAGACCAATAAGAAGATGGAGAAAGGATAATGTTAAGGATTTAGATGAAATGATATGAGAAGGAGAGATATTGAAAGATCTAGATAACTATAATGAGATAATTCCCTAAGATGCATAAATTAGAGAGAGGGTCGCTAGGGGGAAGTGAGATAAGATATGCCCTAATAGAGAGTGGTAAAATGATGACCTAAGAAGTAAATAAGGTAGTTATTAAGAAGAAAAGAGACTATGAGTGGTTAGAGGCAAGGGGAACACCAGGGTCATGCCCCCATAAGGGTAAAGGATAATCAAGAAGATACAAAAGAATGAGGAATATCTAGCTCATACCTCCAAGGTGAGAAAATAAGGAGATGCCCTCAATGTGAACACTTGATAGGTAATGATAGGAGTGAAGAGGGACACTAAGGGAGAAAGAGAAGTGGGACATGCCATTAATATCAAGGAAGGGACTAATAAAAAAGAAATAACATGATAGATTAAGAAGTATGTGAGAGGATGAGGTAATGAATGATACAAGTGAAGGAGAAATATATAATATAGTGAATAAATACCTCCAATAAAAGAAAGCAAGAGAGAGTAGAATGAAAATGACATAAAAAATCATAAAGAAAGGTAATAGAAGAAAAGAGATGAGAAACTCAATCAACACCTTTATTTTGAGTTGCTAGGGTTAGTCCTAATAGTTATAATAGTGAATAAAAAATGGATCATCATTATCCACTTTTCATAGACCAAATAGTATCATTAAGAGAAAAACTAAGATCCAAAACAAAGTGGAAAGGTAAGGAGAAGGAAACAAGAGAAAAAATAGTAGTGAAGGGAAAGCTAAGGAAAAGTTGAATCAAAGCAAAGGGAAAATAGGATCAAGGAAAGGAGAAAGATGAAGAGGAAATAGAGGCCAGTAATGGAGAGGAAAGATCAAAATAAAGATAAGATTAAAACATCAGCGTAATCAAAGATCAAGAAAAAGAAGAAGAAAAGAAGATCTAAGGATAATTAATGATCACTATAGTAGACTATTCAGTTTATAACATGATCCTAATTTTATGCAATGGTAAAACCAAGTAGTTTGTTATGATCCAACATTTTTGTGTATACTATAGTATCTCATGGAGATAGTAAGAAAGTGTAGCAATAGTAATGAGACAAAAGTAATGTACATGTTAGGCTTGGGATGTTGTAGAAGCGATACAAAGGAGAAAGTAATAAAATTACTTCCTTGTCTTGTTCCAAGATTGAGGCATTAAGACCAAAGAATTTGAGAGAAAAGGGATGGAATAAAGTGTATAAAAGGGATCAAGAGATGGAGGAATCAAGCGAGATGGTAACTTGGACTAGTCTAATATTAGGTTATGCTCATTCTAAAAGAAGGGGAAGAAAGGAACCATAGCTTAGCAACTCATCCTAGAATGACTCATAGATGGATCATTGATAAAAACAAAGAAAATTAAGCCATAACATCTTGATCTAGATGAATAATTTTTTATAGATAAGTACCTTTGAGGTGCTTTGAAATTTCTCTCAGGCTTTACATGTTTTTAATTTTTTAATTTTTATTTTACCAGGTTTTTATGTATTTTTAATTATTGTGGACATAAGCGTTCTTTTTTTACACTCAATACTAGATGAGGAAGGAGAGGAGGAAGTTGATTTTCTATAAGGTTTTAAGGGCCATTGATTAGTTCTAGGTATTGGGAAAATAGAAGGGAAGAGTACTCATCCAGACATGAGAATGGATTTCATTCTTATCATGGGGTCATATGAGAGTATAATGACTATAGTAAGAAGTGAAAAGGGCTCAAGAATTTAAGGCCAAAGTGACTACTTCATTGAACTCATCATACCAAGTTGCATTTAATGGATGAAGTAAATTATTGTAATATCTGCAACAAGATAGCTACTAGGAATAGTGAAGATGACAGATGAATGTGTGACTAGATAGGTGCATGTGGGAATAAGAGTGTAGGTAAAATCTTGGTCATCTTGGTGCATAAACTAGTAACACCATTGATGAGATCTATTGCTCTATATCATGGCCCAAGTTGTGCTAGAGAGAAGAAGAGTGAAAAGGAAACACAAAGTGAGTAAAAAAAGATCAATTGGGTAGAGGATCAACAACCATCAAATCATCATAAAAAATGAGGCATCCATGAAGTCATTCGATTGAAGAATAGGGGTACATAAAAATGGAAAGGAGAAAATATGATGAAATAGTTGCAAAATAAATTGATTATAGAGGCATAGTGGATAATAGGAGGTGGAACACATGTATCATAATTTTTCATATAATTGTTATTAGGAGTTAAAGGGTAGGCATCTCATTGAGAGAAATGAAGATCAAATCATTATGTAATGTATGATGTATTTATATTGGTTTATCAATTAGGATAAAGGAAGAAACATACAAATAATAATCATGGATGTTATCAATAAGATGAGGAGAAGAGAAGGTTCCCCCAAGTCATGAGTTTTTGATCAACTTCAGTTGCTCCCTAATTAGGTTCAAAAGAAAAGTGTAACAATTAAAAAGTAGTTTCTCTTGGATATGGGGTAATAGATATTTTAAAAAGATAAGTTGGAGTATATAATTTAGATGATGAAATTCCATGGGCACAATTAAGGATAAGAATTGAGAAGTGTAGTCTTGAATAGTTTCAATACAATCTTGTTTGCAATGTATGAGTTGTAGAATCTAGACACTTTGTGTTCTATGTTGAATTATAAATTCTAATTAAAGGCATGTAAAAGATTTAAAAAATAGTTTATCAATCTAAGTTGTAACATGTAGAACTAGTCAAATGATTTATTATTGATTAGTTTTAATAATTTTAATTAAAATTGTTAGTTAAAATTGATTTTTAACTATAATTTATTATTAATGTTATTATTATTATATGTAATTAATTTTTTTATTAATATATTAATTATTATTGATTGTTGATTATCTATTATTATTATCATCTAAAAATCTTTAAAATAAATCTTATTAAACATCAATTATGAATACTTTATTATTAATAGATTTATTTCAAAAATTAAAATCTAAAAAATACTTAATATTAAAATCTTATTAAATATCAATTATGAATAATTTGTAATTAGTTAATTTATTTAAAAAATAAAATTAAAAAATATTTAATTATTTTTAACAATATTAATTATTAATAAATTTATTTAAAAATTAAAATTAAAAAATATATAATTATTTTTAATAATATTAATTATTAATAATTTATTGTTAATAATTATAAAAAATCTAAAATGTCTAAAACTAAAAATAATACTCTTATAGCGGAGGATAAAAACGTGGAGTCTATTTTAAATATAACGAAAGATTAATACTCTTATCGTTGTTTTATAAGTGAAAGGGGTAATACTTTTTATAATATCCGGAACGGAAACGGCTTCATTCACTCTGACCGGGAAAGTCACGGATTTAAAGAAACGGGAAAGTCAGGGTGTTAAGAGGCTGTGGGCCCGGCCACCTAGGAGTGTACCCTTGAGAGTGTGCCGGTTAAGCCCGGCCGAAGGAAAGATATTGAGCAATTACTCTATTATTTGATTTCTACTTCTTGTTGGAGTATGGAAAAACCTTCTAAATATAAATGGAAAATGAAAACCCACACTCAGATTTGATTCATTCTAATTTTTAATTAAAAAAATACAAATATCCTTTCAAATATACCATTCATAATTAGATTTTGGCACTCGAATTATTGCAAGCAATTCGCCATTATTGGATGTTCAGGACTACCTACCCTGTTGTGCCACCAATGAGTAGGATTCACTTCATTATTCATTGTTTGGAGGATATTTCATCATCGGCTATGGAGAAAGCACTGTACACCATTTCGTTACAGATATTTTGAAACGCTGGGAAGATTGGTGAGAAAGTAAACCCCTTCGATACCTATTAATAGAGGTGACTTGCTCCGAATAGGACATACATTACCTTTGATCTATAAATTGGGTATATCTGTATACATTGCATACCAGGGATAACTAAAATACTGAGTATTGATTTGCCTGATAAGTGAGTGATAAATGTGAAGATCTTTTGGAATTTGTGATCTGATTCAACATATGAACTTTCAAAAGTCATTTGATGATTATAAATGCATTGAAGACTAATGATACAGTAAACTGTAATTAAAGGATTTACAGTAAATAAAAGATTTACTTTAATCTCTAATCTAAATTTATTTAGAGTAGGGGATAAATACAATCAATTGTGATCTGTCTGCAAGTTAGTGGTTGGTAGCGTATTCTCAGTTGTGTAAGCCTGTATTTAATCCCATCATTTGCTCAAGCGTATTGAACCTTCGGCTGCAAATGTTAGTTAATACATTAGCTTTCAATATTGAAAAAAAAAAATAGAAGGGGGCATTCTGAGTAAGGGTTTCTGTGTGAAGGACGGTTGGCGTAACCCGTGATAGGGTTTCACATGGGGATGTGAAGGAGGCTTGACCCTCCTCCACATTGGCGTTCAAGTTGTGGTACGGGCCATAATGTGCTTTGATTTCTAATCTTTCTTGCATTTCAATCTGGGGTTTCATCGGGGGCGAAGTGTGTCTTCGATCTTTTCCTCTGCCGTCGTTCATGTGAAACTTCTTGTGGGGGTTTCGTCTAATAATGGAGGGGGATATGGAGCTCCCCCAATGGCTCGGCCAAAGAGTCGAACCAGGTGAATGGCGGGAATACGTATGCAAAGTCATTCAGGGACATAGTGGCTGGTGAAAGGGTGAACTTGCCGTCTGGTGCCAAATTCGTTCTGCAAATGCGCGAGGATGAAAAAGATGGGGTAACGGAGAGCGAGATAAGTGCCCCTCTGCTTCCAAAAAAAATGGATATCTTGGTTCTAAACCATGATTTAATCAATGCAATAAGTGAAGAAGATTACAGACTAAAGAATGTGGCAATATTCTTTGCAGAAATTCTTAACCCCCTTATGAAATTCAAGTCATATGAGACAATCATTAAATGTTAACACGATTTCACGATATTATGTATTAGGAGACAATCACTAAATGTTAACACGATATGAATATTATGTATTAGGTGGTTTTTTTAACTGTATAAAATTATGTAATAATGAATTGGCATTTCCGCTGCTAAGATTGACTCATGTTATTATATTCAAATTGAGATGATCTGTGCTCAACCAGATAATGAAATCCAACTTTTACAATTAAGATTAGATTCAAACCATATGTGTATAAAGTCATTGCACTAATACCTAAACTACAAATTTAAATATGTTTTCTATTGAATTTATATGTGTTCAGTGCAAACTTTTTTTTAAGCTTCTTAAAAAACTATTCAAAATCATATAAAATATTTCATAAAATAAAATCGACGTAACTATTACACCTTCTTTCCAATACAAGTGATATAGTGCAAGTGCTTGTTTTTAAAAGGGTTGTAAAGCAAAATAGCCAATAAAAACAAAGAGTGCACAATTACCCTCTTAATTCTACTGAACTCTGCGTTGGTAATTGAGTGTCAAAGATCTGCTACACCAATATACACCTAAAATACAGATAAGAAAGTAACAGTAGATTTGCAAAATCTGAAATTCATATCAATTATGTTCAAGTGCAATAGCCAAAACCAAGATTTTCCGGAAGAATGTTACCTACTTTATAGAATAAATAAAACCACAACAATAAACGCCAGATGTTTACGGATCGAGAAAGAAAAGATCCATTTATTTTCTACAGGGCTAAACAATATAATCAGATAATCTCCCAATTAAAATATGTGCTGCAAATCGTAAAACAAGAGCGATCTTCTTGGCCATCGAGACAAGATCACCACGAACAAAATCCGCTCATTGTTATCCATTCAAAACACACTTGAGAAGGTCTGTACTAATCCATATGCTCAACGCCTCAGTGTAAAAGGCAGGCCATAAAAGCAATGAAGGATCCCACGAGACCAGCGACTAGAGAGGGCGTCATCGCCATGGAAGCTGTGCCTGTAAATATTGCTGGACTGGGCGCCTCTGCTTCCTGTGCAGTCACCATCACCATCATCATCATAACTAACATGGCTATAAATTTCATGTTCTCTGCTGATCCTGCCATTTGAACAACCGGTGTTTTACAGACAAGTAATTACCCACAAGTCGAAAATCCTCACCTTTTTTATATCTCAGACCGTTTTGAAATGTAAAGGATGTGAAGATTGTGAAGAATGAGTAGGAACAGGCGAAGGATATTTATGCTGTCCAGCAAACGCGCTTTGCCAAAAAGTTGCATAAATGAAAGGGTCAAATGTATCGTGGGTGGAAGGGGTCTGTGCCACGTAAACACGTCTTAAATGTGGGTCGGAGAAAACTCAAAGTAGTACATCCGTCTGTTGCGGCACGTACGACAACCCATAACGTGTGTTATGGTCCCAGCCGTCTTTGCGTCAATGGAATTTTTAGGTTGTACTAACACATGTCACTATTAATTTGATAAATAATAATAATAATAAAGAGAAAACGTGTACTGCAGGCCTCGAATTTGAATTTGATGGTTTATTTGACCCTTTTTTTGTATTTTGGACTGTATATTACAACCTTAAAATTTATTAGACCGTATTATTTGACTTGCTATATTTTTATATAACTGTAAATATGACTTTTAAAATTATTATTAAACTGTAAAAATTTATTGTAGTATATATATAATGTTTATGATAAAAATATAAATTAGTTTATAATTGGAATAATTCTTTGTAATTTCACTTTATATTAATATCTATGATTCATAATATTTATTAATTCAAAATATGTTCAAAATAGAATCTTTTCAAGATTAAATATAGTTCTTTCTAATTTTTAAAATATTTTTAACAATAAAATTTAAGATTTTAACATACTTATTAATAGTTATCATTGTTTTATATTAATATTTATGATTTATAATCTTTATTATAAAAATATATATTGATACAAAATCTTTTCAAAATAGAATATAATTGTTTTTTAACTTTTTGAATATTTTAACAAGATTTATTTTCTATATGAATTTAGAAACTTCTTGTTAATTGTCACAGTAAATTTAAGATTTTTACATTTATTTCTAATTATCAATATTTTCTATTTTTATATTTTTTTTAATATATATAGGATATCCATATGAATAACATAACACAAATTTTCACTATTTTTTCAACATTTATTTTACAGTGATTAGTGATTCGAGCTTTGATTATTTTTTAATAGGTTTGAAATTGATATTTTTTCTTTTTATATAGTTAATTTTTTTCATAAAACATAAAGTGACGGGCATTTAAATGAACAAACCATGAAAAAAAATTCATATGACAGATAAGGGTGGCCGTCAAATTTCAGGCCTAGTGTACTGTAATATTTACTAGCAATTGCTCTAAATGATGGTCGTTTTGTAGGCTGCATAGACATTATGATGGTCGTTTTGTAGGCTGCATAGACATTATCAGGTAATTTAGCTGATATGGATAAGAGAAATGAATATGTGTGAGATAGCCATATCATTCATGTAAGTATGTATGTTGTGTCCTAATGTTATCTTTGGGAAATAAAATGTTCCATATATATATACATGGAATATTAGTAATCATAGGTAATGAATTTTAGATTAAAAATCTATATATCATTAGATTTGAAATAGAAATAGAGTAACAATAATTATATAATAAGTACTATTTGTGTGGGATTTCATTTAAAATTTGTATGATATTGACAAATTGTTTTACATTATATTCAAAATAAGATTTAGATATTGATAAATATAGTTATTGGATGTAAAACACTATCCTCCATCAAATAATTATGTTTTTTCTAGTCAATATTAATCATTATGTTTATTAATCAGAGGGTGATGTGTTATTCTAGGTTTTAATTATGTAGTTGAAAATATCATTTCTATAAGCATCAAGAAGTCACTCCAAGTTGTTGAGAATGGATCTACAATTTATAGTATTGGTTATTTCAAGTCTTTTATGAAATGTTGGATAAAATATTTAGAGATGAAATCTAATAGCATTATCGACTTAGTAGATATTTAATCTACTAGTGTAAATGTAGATTGTTCACTATTCACAAAAAAATACATTCATACCTTCGCTACCACCATCCTAGATCATTTTCCATAATGTATATAAATACAATTGAATACAATGATTATTGTTTAGGAAAATATTTACAAACAAAAGCAATTGCAAAAGATCACTCTAGAAAAACAATAAAATTGTGTAGCGAATTGGAGAATAATATCAAGAATATGTTTACTATGACACTTCACCAATTGCTAAAGTTATTACAACATTCAAATTTGCCAATTGATTTTTTTTTGGATTTTGTCAATAAATGTGTAAACTTAAAATGTTTGGCTTTTAAATCATGTTATTTGGTTTTTTTGTTTTTAAATTTGTCTTATATATTTGATGCATATTTAAGTAGTCTATAATAGTTTCATTTCTTTCTATACACTTTAATACCAACAATTAGATTTTCAACAAAAAAAAGTTTGACATATGGATCTAGAAACAAGGTGAATGTAAATGACCAAAAATTTATTATGTAATTGAAAGAACAACAAACCAAAGAATGGAGATTTTCACACCTTTTCTTTTGTGGTTGAATTTTTTGATTCTACTAGTCACTATTCTATGTTTAGTTTAGATTATTTGAGTTCTAGCTCCATAACCTATCATTAGAAAGAAGTGAGAAGAATTGAGAGAGTTGTATTTTTTGTTCATTATTTTCATATTATTTTTATCACACACAAAGAAAATATCTAATTTAAATTTTGAACTCAATAAAATATTTAGATTGAGTGCAAAGCTTGTTTATCCATTATATTATATATGTATGAATTGGATAATTGTGTCTTAGACACTCAATTTACCACAATAGCATTGGAAATTAAAAATAGTTTAGACCTTTTTTTCTTTGTTTCACTTGCATAAAAAAAAATGCATGTCATCTACAATATCATGTGATTGTAGCCATGGCTTCAATCTTATATGTTATTCAGTTTGAATTTCTTCTATAGAATCATTTGAAGGATGTGATTTTTTATTAAGAATATAAGATAGAAATACATCATATCAATCTATGAGAGTGGCCAAAGTAGGCTAATGGGACTCTAATATAGTAAAATAGTACTAAGGTACAAAACAACCCAAGATAGTAAAAAAGTTAATGAGGATAAACTTAAAACACATATGTAATTAATGAATAATAATCCTATAACTTTGGAAGGAAAGATTGACCATCAAGATTTTGCTGGTTAAATCATAAAAACATTATTGGTACAAAAATGGATGTGTTTCACCATTATAATAATAGTGATAAGTGTATTCATAATTAGGCTTAAGTTATAACATTAACATTTATTATAATAATGGGAACTTACCATGATAATACTTGATATATATGAAATTATATCTTTTAAAATTCACTAATTATGATTGATTCAAACTTTTGGATTTTTTCCAATGAATCAAACATATAATCCATGATTATTGGTTTTAAATGAAATTGATACTACTCGTTATTAATTGTAATTGCTTATGAATAGATATACTAAATTGTAAATGTTAGTATCTAGCATTGATAGGAACTAACCATTGATTCAAAAATTATCCATTTTACTTGGATACATAGTTTATGACATGTATATTTAGTCCCTATTGTCTCCTCATATTATTGTTTGAACTAGCCCATAGTTACCAAGAGATGGGATGGACAAGTAAAGGCCCCCCGGCAAGAAAATTACTGAGTAAATGAATAAGAATTTTCCTATATATAGAAAGAGGATGTCAACCAAAGTAGGGTACATAATAATTAAGTAAGGATTTAACTATATTATATATAAATTTTTATTTTTTGTAGGGTTCCATGTGTAAAAGATGAATGATTTTCCTATATTATATACTAATGAAAAAATTAAGATAGCACCTACTTGGGTGAGACTACCCAATCTACCATTGCATTTTTAGCTCTCATCAAAATTGGAGGGTATTTGCAATTCTCTAGGACAATTTATTTCTATCTCTCCAAAAACTCTAAGGTGCACTCTAACTTCTAATGTATATATGTTGGTAAAGTTAGATTTATTTTCGGGCTTTAATACTAAAAGAATCAAGGATATTCCCTAGATTATGAGAAATATATAGTTCTTGGTGGTAGAATGCCACTCATCAAGATCACATTAGAAGGAGAGGTTGTATTAGGGTCTTTGGGGGAACATTTTCAAGATTATAAATTGTTATGTATGGAGGTTAGTTGTAGAAGAGAATCTCCCCTCAACTAAATGAATATAGAGTGAGGAGGAGAGTTCCTCTATAGAAAGAAAGAAAGATGGCAGTAGCTAATAAAAAAGTTAAAGAAAAGAAAAATTATTCCATGCAAGTGATATTAAAATCACATATTAAAAAGAATCAAGTTTCTTGTATTGTTCACATGTCTTAGAATAGATTTCCTACTAGAAATCACATTCAATGTGCAATGGGTATGTTGAAGAGATCTCGAAGGTCAATTATTGAGTCATTAATTAAATGATGTGTTATGTTCAATGTAGCTCCCCGTGGACAATCTCACTTTTCTCAATCATTTATATAGATTATTAGTATGAATTACAACACAATGACAATCCTTTATTTACATTTAAGAGGTGAAGCTTAAGCAATGAAGGAAGCTCTCCTATTTTTTTCATTTATCATAGGCTATGAAATCAATAATTTAATCTCTCCTATTTGTGAGAATAATTGTTGCTTCTCATTGTGGCTACTTAGTACATCTATGTTTCTTTTGTTTCTTTTGACTCAAAGCCTTTATGCCACATTGAGGAGAATATTTCCTTACATTACAATGAATCTATACTTTTGGCGGGCCACTTGAAATGAACTCTCATGTCTATGTTGGCAAATGTAAAGTTACCAAGTTGTCTTATCTCTTTAGTGTTTGAATTTTTAACTCTATCATATGATTAGGAAAGATGTATTTTTTGCTATCAACTTTGATGAATTTTCATATTTCCACCTAATACGAGGGCTTTGTCTTGTTTCTTATTTCCCATCATAGAAATGATATTAAGATTCATGTGTAGTAGATAATGGATGGGAACTAGCCACAACAATTAGTTGATCAACACTACATAGTTCCTTATTTATTAGTGTTAAAGAACACACTATTAAGGATATGTTCAAGTACTAAAAAAATAACACACAATCCACTAACATGTGAAATTCAAATTAATAATGAAGAAAGGGGTGACTTGGTATGAAACCTAAATTATGCATAAAGGAATTTGTAGGAAAATTAATTACACTTAAATGAAATCATTCAAATACTACATCTTACAAAAGTCCACTTTCAATTATGCTTTAATGTCCACCTAATAAGTGGAATGTTAGTACAATATCATGGGTCAATCCTAGGTTGTTACATACATGAAGGCATGGTAGCACTGAACACTAGGAATGTGTAAGCTCATAGGATAATATTTGAGTATAAGTGATTATACTTATACTCAAATATAAGTGGTTATACTTATACTCAAATACACATGACACATTTGATGAACCCGCCATATAACTACACGTCTTCCACTTATTATGGCACATGAAAAACAACCAATGACCAAATCTTTGGAGTAAATAGGTCCTTATCTATGCAACATTGACCAATCGATGGAACTTTAGTTGTGTACTCTATAAAACATAATGATCTTTCTTGTGATGCATTATGGACAACATGACCTCACTAAAAAAATTATTAAATATATTTTGACCTATGAAACATATGTAAAGTAATACAATACACATCTTCACCACCACTCTCATGTACACACAGTTGTGTACGACACAAACATGTTGCTATTGTTGAAAATAATGTACAAAATATTATGTGAAATCATGTTTAACCAAGAAAAAATTGTATAATATGAAGAGACACAAAAATCAAATTGAAATCCACATGTCCTAAAATAAATTCCCTCACCTTACATCCTTACCAAGCAATATAAACTATTGATTAAAAAATTGAACCATCTGCCTCTCATAAAGAAAACACCTTCAGCATAATAAATACCCCAACTATTTATTTTTAATTATTATTTTTGGTTTGGGGCCGTCGTCCGATTCTAATGCTTAGATGAAAATCTGCCCGCCCACTCACAAATTTTTACGTGGAACGAGTCTAAAGTCCAATTTGGAATTTAACAAAATCCTCTTTATGATATTGCTATCAGGATTCAACCGTGTAGTTTCGAGTCAAACTCATTGACCCATGTTTCATGAGTAGTGGTTCAACAAGAACCCATCTCTCATGATATCGAATGGTCCACTTAGCACTCATTGCATCTAGGTGATGCTCACAGAGGTGAAGCACGGTCCGTCCCGGAGGTCACCCATCCCATCGCTCCAGCTCAAGGCTTAACCGGGAGTTTTCCCAAGGTTAAGCCCGCTTGAGTTGTTACCCCATTTGTAAAGCCTTCAGCAAGTGTTGTGCCTTATGAACCATTCATATAGAGCCCCTTTAGCTCATCAATTGATAAGTAGGAGGTATTTTTCCACAGCAGGTCAAATTATGATATTGCTATCAGGATTCAACCGTGTAGTTTCGAGTCAAACTCATTGACCCATGTTTCATGAGTAGTGGTTCAACAAGAACCCATCTCATGATATCGAATGGTCCACTTAGCACTCATTGCATCTAGGTGATGCTCACAGAGGTGAAGCACTGGTCCGTCCTGGGAGGTCACCCATCCCAGTACTGCTTCAACTCAAGCGCGCTTAACCAGGGAGTTTTCTCCAAGGTTAAGCCCGCTTGAGTTGTTACCCCATTTGCAAAACCTTCAGCAAGTGAATACCTCCTACTTATCAAAATCCTCTTTACCAATTGTAATACGTAACATTCATCAATTTCTTTGTTGTACGTCTTTATTACAACTTCTGACTCCTTATTCACATACGACTTTTCTCCAACACACATGTTAGACTCTTTCGCTGCTTAGGAAATTATTTGCAATTTACAGACGCCCAAGATTTGATGCACATATCTTTTCCAAAGCGGGGCTCTTTTGCACCATAAATATCCCTCTCCACTGCCATTCTTGTACACCGCTAATTCCTCTCTTCACAATCTCCCTCTACATTCCAATACGGTATTGAGAGATCACAAAGCTGCAGGTATTCCACTTGTGAGAAATTTTTGATCTGTGAAATATCCTCTCTTCAAATGGCAGGAGCAGCACAAAAGATGAGGTTCATGGCAATATTAGTTGTGATGATAATGATGATGATAATGATGGTGAGTGCACAGGAAGTAGAGGCGCCCAGTCCAGTAACTGTTACAGGCGCCGCTTCCATGGCGATGACGCCGTCTCTAGCAGCTGGTCTCGTGGGATCCTTCATTGCTTTTATGGCCTACCTTTTCCACTGAGGCGCTAAGCACATGGATTACTACAAAGCTTCTCAGTTGTGTTGTGAATGAATAACAATGAGCGGATTTTGTTCATGGCCATCTTGTCTTGATGGCCAAAAAGAATGCTCCTATTCAACGCTTTTTAGTGTTGATTTTTGTAGCTCAAAAGGTGGGATATGGATTTGTTTTAAAGCAACTTGAGTTGGATATGATTTAAGTCACTTTAAAGCAATTCAAGATTAGATATGCTTTAAAACAATTCGAGTTGTATTTTTAGCAACAGCAGGATTTTTATTCTTTAATAGAATGTTTCCGAGTTTGTGAGGATAAGATAAATCCAAGAGTGATTTTATGTGTAATTAAAGCCAAAGAAAGCAAGGAAAGATACTTTCCTTGCACGCTAAGTAAAGCAACTAGGCTCTATATATGTAAGATTGTTGTAACAAACATACATCGTATTTTCGAAAGAAAAGTTTGCTGATAGGCTGAATAGAAGATCCAACATTTGTAGTTTTTCCTCGCATTGGGGTTTCCTAGGTATATCTGTGTTATTGTCTTTTTGTATTGGCTTATTGTTATTTTTGCTTCCGATGTTATTAGTTGTTAATTAACCTAGTTGTATTAATTGTTATAAATTAGATTTCTGTCTGTGAATTTATTGTGCAATTAATCTGTTGTTGGGTTATAGAAATTAACATGGTATCAGAGCTCTAAACTCTGAATACGAAACCAAGATTTGTGACGCAGATTTCAAGGAAAAAAAATTAATAAAATAAAATAAAATAAAAATCAGATTTTCGTCTCCAGTTCTTTTTTTGGCTATGGCAACCAGTGTTCGATACGAGGACAGGCTCGAGGGTGCATCTAACTTCTTGTAGTGGAAGGTTCGGATTACATCTATTCTCAAGGAGATGTGGATCTATGCTAGCACAGAAGTGACTCCACCAACAAATGATCCTATTGCATTAGATTCACATGAAGTCAAAGAGGCCAAGGCTCAGAGAATTGTTCTAGATGGAGTAAGAGATCATTTAATTCCTCATTTATCAGGGAAAGAAACTACCAAGGAGATGTGGGATATGCTCACAAAACTTTATCAAAGTGACTATCAGAGTCGTAAGATGATGCTCAACGACAAATTGCATAATACCAAGATGTCCAAAGGCGAGAGTGTGACCTCTTACTTGTCCAAGCTGACACAGGTCAGGGATAAGCTTGCTACTGTTGGAGAGACAATTAAAGAAGATGAGTTGGTGCATATAGCCTTTAATGGTTTTTCAAAGCATTGGAAAGTGTTTGTCAAGTGTGTTGTCGGCAAAGATCGGCTACCTGATTGGGCAAGACTTTGGGATGATTTTGTTTAGGGGGAGATCCGTGAAGGTTCCCATCGAGGAAATCAGACGAAGAAGGGTCAAGATGAAGAAAATCTTGCTCTTGCAAGCAAGGGTAAGAAGAAGTCCAATAAAGAGCAATCAGAAGGTTCTTCTTCCAAGAGTGGGAAGAAGAAAGATCTAAGCAAGATTAAATATTTTTGCTGCCATCAGATGGGTCACTATGCCAATCAATGTTCGAATAAGAAAAATAAGGACAAGCAGAAGAAGCATTTTGCTGCTACAGCAGAGGTGGATGAGTTTGCATCATGATTTGAGAATGAGTTTTCACTCATTGCCTGTCTCTCAAGTTCAATTGCCAACAGGGTATGGTATATTGACAGTGGGGCTTCTCGCCACATGATGGGAGTCAAAGAATGTTTCACCAAGTTGGAGGAGAAGAAGCTGGATCTCTATATTGAGCTCGGAGACAATGCCAAGTACCATGCAACTGGTATTGCCACTGTCAAGTTTCAGAGGGAGTCTGGTAAACCTTTGTTGGTGGAGGATGTGTTGTATGTCCCTTACATGACAAAGAATTTAATCTCAGTTTCTGCTTTGGAAGACAAGGGTTACATTGTGACCTTTGAGAGGGGAAAAGTCTATATTCGTCCCAAAGATTCTAAGGTTGCAAAAGTGATTAGAGTCAGGCACGACAGCTTGTTTCGGTTACAATTTGAGCTAGCACATGCGTTGGTTAGTAGTTGTAAAGGGATAGGAGAATTGTGGCACAAGAGGATGGCTCACCTTCACCATGGAGCACTTAATATTCTTAAGGAAATAGTGACAGGGCTGCCTGAGATGAAGACATAAAAGCATGCGGTGTGCAAGGGTTGTGCTCTTGGGAAATATGCTAAGACCAATTTTCCAAGTAGCGATACTAGATCCGAAGGGATTTTGGATCTTGTACATTCAGATGTGTGTGGGCCCATGTCAACAACATCCTTGAATGGATATGAGTATTATGATACCTTCATTGATGATTTCTCCAGGAAGACGTGGATATATTTCATGAAGAATAAAGATGAGGTCTTTAGTAGGTTCAAAGAGTTTAAGGCTCTCGTGGAGAACCAAATTGGGAAGAAGATCAAGATACTGAGGTCTGATAATGGAGGCGAGTATACCTCAAATGCCTTCAAATATTTTTGTGCTCAGGAAGGTATCAAGAAAGAGTTGACAGTTTCGTACAACCCTCAAAAAAGTGGAGTTGTTGAATGAAAGAATAGAGCTATCATTGGCGCAGCCAAGGCCATGCTTCATGATCAGGATCTGCCTTGGTTCTTATGGGCAGAAGCTTGCAACATAGCTGTGTATTTGCAGAATAGGATCCCTCACAAAGTGTTGGGAAAATTGACTCCAGAAGAGGTGTTCACTGGTAAGAAACCAGATTTGGGGCACATTCGCATCTTTGGATGCCTTGTGTATTGTCACATTCTTGTTGAGAAGAGAACCAAGTTGGAACCTACTGCAGAGAAGGGTATCCTTGTTGGGTACAGTGAAATTTCTAAGGCTTATCGGGTTTACATTCCTACTCTCAGGAAAACAGTGGTTCACAGAGATGTGAAGTTCGAGGAAGAAAGGGCTCTTCAGAAGTCAAGCAACTTGATGAATGAGGAGGAACACTCACCCACGGTTGAGGTAGCACAAATTCCTCAAACTTCAATCACGCAAGCTGGAGAGAAAAACAAGCAGGATGATCAGATAGAGGAACAATTAATTCCTCAGCCTTATATTCCTATTAGTGAGAAGAGGAGAAACAGGGCAGCTAAGCAGACATTGAGAGAAGCTCAAGAATATGTAGGTGATCCTCAAGATTCAGTCAGGCAAAGAAGGGCTCCCAGACATTATTCTGATTATGTTGCACTTATGAGTGAATTAATTGAAGTAGAGCCTTCCAGCTTTTAGGAGGAATCCAAGCACCAAGTGTGGAGAGATGCCATGGTGGAAGAATATTCTTCCATCATGAAGAATAGTGTGTGGGAGGTAGTACCAGGACCAAAAGATAAGTCTGTGGAAGGCTTGAGATGGTTGTATAAGATTAAGCATGCTGCAGATGCTAGTGTGGAAAAGTTCAAAGCTCAGTTTGTGGCTAAGGGGTTTTCTCAGAAGGAGGGAGTCGACTATGATGAGACTTTTGCTCCAGTAGCCAGGTACTCATCCATAAGAGCTATTATTTCTGTAGCAGCACAAATGGGTTGGAGGATTCACTAGATGGATGTAAAGACGGCCTTCCTCAACGGGGTGATTGAGGAAGAGATTTACATAGAGCATCCAGAAGGATTTCAAGCACATAAGAGGGATTCTCATGTATGCAAGTTAAAAAGAGCACTGTATGGACTCAAGCAGGCTCCTAGAGCGTGGTATTCACATATTGATAGTTACTTGCAGAGTGTGGGCTTCATCAAGAGTGAGGTGGATTCGAACCTGTACTATGTTCAGGTGAAGGGTGAACTTCTCATATTGTTGTTATATGTTGATGACCTATTTCTCATAGGGTCAGAGGAGCTCATAGCACACTGCAAGCGGGATCTTGCAGGAGAGTTGGAGATGAAGGACTTGGGCTTGATGCATTACTTTTTGGGATTGGAGTTGTGGCAAAAAGAGGGAGAGATCTTCCTTGGACAAGGGAAGTACTTAACTGATATCTTGAAGCGATTCATGATGGAAAATTGTAAACGTATGGGGTGCTATCATAATAGTGGTTTACAATTCCTGAGAGGAACGAATTTTAGCTGAAATCACATATTTTTAGAAAATATAATGATTTAAGCCTTAAAAAGTTCCATTTTAAGGATTCCAATTGAAGAGGGTTTGATCAAATCACCTTAGATCAAACCCCCTTGGATAGAACCGCTATTTTTAAACCATACCTATAAATGCGTCTCCTTTACACCTATCAAAATGCTGATAAAAAATCACTTTTGATTTAGCTTTTGGGGGATCAAATGAATTCATTTAAAATTTATTTCAAATGATTATGGTATTCCTCAAACAAGCTATCCAATGAATATAATTTTAATATGTTTTGGTTTTGTTATGTATTTGTTTTTTAAGTTTTATTAAACATAGGTTTTTCATCGAAAATGAATTTCTTTGTTCTTCACATGTGGAAAAATAGAATATTATCAAAAAAAAATTGAAAAATATGAGTGCACCAGATATTGAAGTCCTTGATCCAACAAAAAATAAAAAATAAATTGACATATACAAAAAGTTACGTTATATGGTCACTGTGTTCCGAATTGTAATTTGTTTGACTTTGAAACTTGATTAAGGAAAAAATATTCAATAAAAACTATCTAACCAAGTGGAAGCACTAGATATCAGAGTACAAATCTAAATTTGAAAGAATTAGAATTTTATCCTCATGGAAAAAAAGTTATGCGTTATACGGTGTGGTCACTTTTTAAAAATGTTGCTTTCTAAAAAAAATCAATTTTGGGAGATGGAAAAAGAAGTGCAATTTGATTCCAAAAATTTTGAAAAAAATATTTTTAGAATCTACAGAAAAAATTTGATGAGACTCTAGTTTGCACCATCTTCAAATTCCTCACAGTTTAGCCGCTATAGGTGCCCGAATGTAAAGATTCAGTTAAAAATAATAATTTCAGTGTCCAGTTTGGCCAAAAATTGTAAACCACTATTATGGGATCACCCTATGTCAACGCCACTTGTGACCAATTGGAAGAAGATTGATGCTTCTAGATCAAAGGCAGTGGACCCGACTTTATACAGATAGTTGATAGGCTCTCTTATGTATCTGTTCAACACCAGGCCAGACATTTGTTTTGCAGTGAACTCACTCAGTCAGTTTATGGTGGAACCTAAACGTGTGCACTGGATAGCTGTGAAGCATGTTTTGAGATATCTTCGAAGCATAATTGATTATGGGCTGAAGTATGTTTAGCAGGATGGAGTGAAGCTCGAGGGGTTTACTGATGCAGATTGGGCAGGTAGTACAATTGATCGGAAGAGCACTTCAAGGTGTAGTTTCAGTTTGGGATCAAGAGCAGTCTCTTGGTACATTAGGAAACATAAGTCAATTGCACTAATTTCTGCAGAGGCTGAGTATATGGCAGCCAGTATGGCTACATGTGAGGCTATCTGGCTTCGGAAACTTCTAGCTGGACTCTTTGATCAGGAGTTGGATCCTACAGTCATTTACTGCGATAATCAAAGTTGTATCAAACTCTCTGAGAATCCAGTGTTTCATGACAAGTTAAAGCACATTGAGATCAAGTACCACTTCATCAGAGATTTTGTGGAGAAGGGGATAGTGAAGCTCCATTACATTCCTACGGATGAACAAATAGCAGATATCCTAACGAAGGCCTTGATAAAAAGAAAGTTTAAGTTCTTTAGGGACAAGTTAGGTGTTGTGCAAAACACCTTCCTCGCTAAGAGGGAGTGTTGATTTTTGTAGCTCGAAAGGTGGGATATGGATTTGTTTTAAACCAGCTTGAGTTGGATATGCTTTAAATCACTTTAAAGCAACTCAAGATTAGATATGCTTTAAAACAATTCGAGTTGGATTTTTAGCAACAGCAAGATTTTTATTCTTTAATAGAATGTTTCTGAGTTTGTGAGGATAAGATAAATCCAAGAGTGATTTTATGTGTAATTAAAGCCAAAGAAAGCAAGGAAAGATTATTTCCTTGCACACTAAGTAAAGCAGCTAGGATCTATATATATAAGATTGTTGTAGCAAACATACATCGCATTTTCAAAAGAAAAGTTTGCTAATAAGCTGAATAGAAGATCCAACATTTGTAGGTTTTTCCTCACATTGGGGTTTCCTGGGTATATCTGTGTTATTGTTTTTTTGTATTGGCTTATTGTTATTTTTGCTTCCGCTGTTATTAGTTGTTAATTAACCCAGTTGTATTAATTGTTATAAATTAGATTTCTGTCTGTGAATTTATTGTGCAATTAATTTGTTGCTGGGTTATAGAAATTAACATTTAGCACATATTTTAATAGGAAGATTATTTGATTGCATCGTTTAGGCCTTTGGAAAATAAATGGATCTTTTCGTGGTGCAGAACATCAGGCATTATTGTTTTTTTCTATATGTTTTATATATAATAAGTCTTTTCAAAATCTTGATTTTGCCGATGGTACTTGAAAATAATTGTTATGGATTTAAGTTCTGTAGAATCGTAGATCCACTGTTACTTTATTTTTTGTATTTTAGATGCGTGCCTGGGTAGGAGATCTTTGAAATTCATTGAGCAATGTGTGGTTGAATATTGTTATTGAAATGGTGTATTGAGTAGAAATGAGAGGGTAATCGTGCTCTGTTTTTACCATTGGCCAGTTTTCTTTTACCGAAGATGGGCAAAGGGAGAAGCAGTAGCTCGAACAGACATTAAATCATTTCAATTTATTTGAACTTTTTTGAACTCTAAATTTCTCACAACCAATTCAACAAATGATGAGGTGGGAATCCTGCCCCAGATGACATCAAATACGAATATGAACAAGCTGGGAAAAAATTCCAGATATTTAATTATAGAATTAGAATTATAAAGAGTATTTTATTGAAATATTTTAATAAAAATTCTAAATTTTATCTTCTCAAAAAATTTAATTATAAATATTATTTTTCTAAATATTCAACTAAAGAGATTTTGTAGGTGTTGGAATATGTTTGTTGTTGCGTCAAAAGATCAATCTATTAGAATATGAACAAGCTACAAAAAATTCCAGATATTTAATTCAAGAATTAGAATTATAAAGAGTATTTTATTAAAATATTTTAATAAAAATTCTAAATTTTATCCTCTCAAAAAACTTAATTATAAATATTATTTTTCTAAATATTCAATTAACAAAGATTTTGTAGATGTTGGAACATGTTTGTCGTTGCGTCAAAAGATCAACCTATTAACATCTGATACACACATCAAATTCACCTATTAATGCCTCATAAAAACACCAAAGATAAGTGGATCATCAATTTGACCTATTAATGCCTCAAAGATAAGCAGATCATCAAATTGACCTATTAATGCCTCATAAAAATGCCAAAGATAAGTGGATCCATTGGAGGCAATTAGTCCATGTACTGAATCCAAAGAGAGACCCTAGGGGATTTGAACTCGCAACCCTGCTTTGATACCATTTGTTCGAACATGTTTGCCATTACGCCAAAATATTGACCCATTAACATGATACAAACACCAAAGATAAGTGGATCCATGAGAGATGGTTAGTTCATGTCCTGAATCTAAAGGGAGAAACTAGCGATTAGTCCAACAATAGGACTGTATTCACTTTCACTATTTCTCTTAATTTTTTTAAATTTAATTAAGAAGATTTGATCACTATTATTTGGGAAGCACTTTTAAGTTGTTCCCTTATATTAAGGTCACTATTATAATTTCCTACAATTTGCAAAAGTGTTTTTGATACTATATTTTATCTAGTTTTTCTTCAATTAACAATTGTCATGTGGATCCAATTGATAAATTTTATTGCTAGTATTTTATCTTATATATTAATTAAAAATAAATTATAAATATGAAGGTTAACAATAAAATATGGTTGACTGGTATGTACATGGCCCATCAAAATATATAAATTTCTTTTAAAAAAATATAACAATTAATTATTTTCTTTAAGTAAATGTAAGCATGCTAATAAAAGGGGCAAGTATACTATCTTGTGAACAAGGAAAAATTCACTTTAGTAGGGTTTACCAAAAGGAGGATCAAGAGCCACCCATCCATCTTGAGATTCCTATATAGCAAGTGACAAAAGCACCTCAAACAAAAAGTAGAGGCAAGATAGTATCAACACTAATGCTACACTACATAAAAGAAATTCAACCAAATGAACCATCAATATTTTCACATGATGGAGTCTAACCCTTCCACTAAGAAGGAGGAAAAGGAAAGACATGGCTCCAACTATGTGAACAACTCTATTTCAGAATGAGTGGTGGTAGCTCTTAAGACAAATCATCTAGAAATAATTTAATATATTATTGATCTATTAAATTTTTAATGGTCATGCACTAGCCATACCATTAGTTAAAAAGATATTAGAATGATTTAAAACTATTTTTCAAGTTGCATACATGTAAGTAGCTTAACACAAGAGTATGTCACTTCTGAATGTGTTATTGAATTACATTCTCATTAAGGTGGGAACAAAATTAAATAAAAAATTATATGGTTATGCTAATTTCACCATTACATTATCCCCTACTTTGATGTGCATGCAAATATAACATGAATACATGTATTTCAAAGTATGTGCATATTCTTAGCCAACACGAAAAGTAAATATTCAAACACTCATTAAAATGATACTAATCCATGTAAAGTTACAAATCATTCTTGAACTATTTATGTACTCTCCTTGGTATGAACACTCCATCAAAATCTACAAAAAATTAAAATGTGTGATGTGTGGCTCTTGCCTCATAATGAAAATATGCATAAATTGCAAGGTGTTTTAAATATCTACAAAAAATGAGAAAAAAAGACTTCAGATAGAATACTTTCTATGATGCTATATGGAATGTGATATATCAAATATTTTCTATGATACAGTATTGTGATATGGGTCGAAGCATGGTGTGACCATCCAATAAAATTCCATGTGATGTGACAATGCAATCTCTCTCTATGACATAAGCACATAATGTGATGAATCTCCATGTGATGTTGTAATATGATAAACATATAGGAAATGCAAGAATGTGATCAAAACTCTTTGCATGATGTGGATAATGCAATAAAAACTCTTTGCAATACAAAATGTTATAAGAATATGCATAATTTACAACCATGTAATGAGATAAGATTCCAAGATGATGGCTTTCTATTTAGCACAAATTTCTATATGAAATCTCAAACATGAAAAGTGTGAGTGACAATAGATACCCTTCTAATTGCTTGCATCTAACAAATGCAAGGAAGTATAGAGGAAAATATACGTGATAAGGTGATAAAATAATATGTAAGCATTTAAGCACATATAACATAGCAAATAAATTAATAATTGCCTCCAACAAGCAAATTATAGTTAATAATGAATAATAAATTAAGCATATAAGTTGGAGATAAGCATCAAAGTATGTGTAAAAGTTTGTAATATAGTCGAATACAGCATGAATAATAATTAGAAAACATATGTAGACATGCAAATGACTTATATGATGATGATGTAGATATAACTATTTATTGCCCTTTAAAATTGAAGGGTGTTATAATGATTCTAGCATGTGATCTCCATGCGAATTCATTACACATGTAATGTCTTTAAATGCCATGGCATAGCAACATGTTGCATGAAACATGTGCTAAGTCAGTTTGCAATGACTAGTAGAAGGGGGAAATAAAGATGGAATTTGAATTTTGAGTCTTGAGATTCAATGATCATTTCTAGATTCATTGTAATTGATCAAGATGGATAAGGTGGTAATTTATAAGTGAGAGGTAAATGTATGAGAATGTGTGGGTTTAAAAATGATATAGAAATGAATAGGTAGTGAATGTAGGTGAGTAAGTGCAAAGGAGAAAGAATTAAAGATGGAGATTCAATCATGAGTCAAACTTCTCACAAAAAACATGTTAATTATCAAATAAGATTACTTCAAAATATTCCCATCATAACTAAATGAAGAATAACCTGAATATAATAATTTAACCATTAGAACAATAAATTTAATTAAAATAATAAAACCACTCAAAAATAAATGTTATACTTTTAATTTAAAACATATGTTTTAAAGACAATTAAATATTACAATAAAAATAGAATCTAATCCATCAATAACCATTATGAAAGAACTTACAGTACAACCCAAGACGACCATTGATCGGGGACCCCAAACGCGGTCTTAGTCGGTATACCACGCGTTATATAAAAAAATGGCTCTTTCCGCAATTCAGGGATCTCGAACTTCTTGTTCACACGACTTTTTCTCCAAACCAGATTTTAGGCGTGTTTAGGTCGCTAAACCTTTTTAGACCAACTTTAAATTTGACCCAAATTTTCTGCAATTTTTTGCAAAGCGCGTTTGGTGGGGGCCAGAAGAGGCGTGTATGCTGAAGCAGCATAAATATCCCTGGCCTTTTGTAACTTGTTCTTCTCAAATTTCAAATCTTTGCATTTCAAAACAGTCTGAGAGATCAACGAGGTGCAGATATTTTTGTGGATAATTTATTATTGTTTCTTCATTTTATTTATATACTAACATTATTTTGGAAAATATTGGTTTTGGATATGGTACTTGAAAATAATTGATATGGATTTCAGAAGTCGTAAATCTACTGTTGTCTATTGGTGTAGCAGATCTTTGAAATTCAATTAGTAATATATTGTTTAGTAGAAATAACTTCATTAAGAAATGCAAATTTTTAGTTGCTAAATGAGAACACCTTAACCTTTAGTTGTGGAATTCATAGGTCGATGCTTAATCCCAACTTACTACCTATATTTTCACCTCCAGATCATCCAATCCCTCTTCCTTGCCCCCACTACCATGGTCATGGAAATAATAAACATGGTTTTTGGACCTCTTCCAATGTAAAAAGAATCTAGATCATGTGCTCATGTCTTCCCTTACAACCCTTTTCACACATTGTTGATCATGAAAATCTACTCTTTTTGGCTTTTAGAATTTCTAGGAATGTGATTATTGAACCTTACAAGCAATTGTGAAATCTTTTTGGAAATTGTGTCATTGGAAACTTTCACCACCTTTTTCTTTCTTCATGAAGTTCAAATTTAATTTATCTACTCTAACTTATACCTTTATATCTCAAATCTCTACAATGATGAAAGATTAGTTGTAGGCTTATTCAAATTTGACCCAACAAGTGAACTTGATCTACAATCCTACCTTACAACCTATTACTCTGATTTTGGTCATCGCCCTTAAAATCGTTGCCCCTACTCGAAATTTTGCTAAGACTAAGTCTTTGGTGGTATTTTCCTAAGTTTTACTAACCTTGGCGAGTGTTGCCCAGGTTATCATAACTCCCTCTTATGATGCCTTCCCTTCGCAATCTTTAACTCACTCATTATCTTATGTTGGCAGCTCATTGATAGGTTTCTATAACTCTCTGAAATACCGATATGCCTGGTGAATTCTTAGGTCTTAAGTCTCAAAGTTGGTGGTTCGTACTTAAAGTTTTCTAACAGTCTCAAAAGCCCAATGGTGATGGAAAGTTGAAGAAATTTAAGTATTGGCGGGATTTTTGATACGTTTGTAAACTATTGTCGATCCCTGATAAGGTTTCATGAACCCCTTGTTTTATCGATTCATAATTCACTTTTCCCAAAGAAGTCGAAGGTGGTAAAGGTACAAGTTTTGCTAAGTGTAGTGGATTCTAGTGGAATTTTTAGAACTGCCCTAATGAGTGATGATAATGTAAATTCAATGATCAATTAGAAGTGTGTAATTACAGAACATTCATATGCAAGAAAATCAACATAAACAAATACAACTTCCAAATAATAGTAATGTAATTAGAGCATGAAAATACCTAGATGAAAGAAAGGAAAGAACATCAAAGTAACAAAAAAGCTTATATATTGTATTATATAGATCAATATCATTAGTGTTTATAAAATTGGTATTCGTATTACAAAATTGGGAGTTATCATAACAACATTTTCAAGTACATAGGGAAAATATTAACACATGGACTCCCTCCACCACCTCTTGGAGATGCTCAATCTGGGTTGGTGAAAGAAACTTCTCGTGAGATTGCATAAATTCGGCAACTAGCCCCATATCATTTCACACCAGCCCCATACGAAGGAGAGTCATCGCTTCTTCTGTAAGCTCGTGTTGGGTTGCAGTTGCAATGCAGATAACATCTCCCATGAGTCTAATTATGGGAAAATGGTTGAGTCCTCCAGTGGCCACATTCACCTTGTGCAGGTATTTAGGTTGAACCAAATGTTCTGTTGTTCTCCCTCCCCAATCACATCGCCCAGAAGTGTGAACCATGTTGTAGATGAAGTGCTCCAAAAGATCAATATTATGCATGTGAACCTGGTTCAAGAATCTCTCTCCCAGGATATCATGAGTACTTCTTCCTCTACCTCACTCTGAATAATGAAGACCTCACTCAACTAGTCTGATAGAAAATTGAAGAAGGGGCTACACTCAACTTCTTTGATCACTATGAAGCCATTCATCGAAGCACCATCACTTTGTGCACTCACCATTTTCAAGATGTCATTTGGTTGGCTAAATGTGGTTATTTCCAGCAAATTTATAGAAATCAAGGGGGCATATCTGAGCTGGATGTCATTGTGACTTGGTGAATGAAAAGACATTGAGGTGGCATAAGTTAAATGTTGATGTGACGAGGATTTATTTAGTTTTTCAAGTTGTTTCTCCATCTTGATAGTTTGCACGTGCGAGCATGTGCTAAAATGAATTTCTCATTTAATTTGGCTCCTGGGAACTGTGCTAATTACAAATAACCTTCCACGGGGAAAGATTTGGAGCAAGAAATGTTTGGGTGATAGTTTAAGGCCGTATTAATGGAAAATATAATGATGATTATTCTTGACCATTAATGCTCTTTCATCTATTGTTTTCCAGAGTGGGTGATTCGCTGGCAAGAAACTATCACTCTATTTGGCAACTATTTTGGTAACCGCCAAGATTTGGGGATTGTTTCTCTATATGCTTGATCAAAACAATTAAGTGAGGGTCTATATTTTCTCAAAGTACACTGTGATGTAATAGGGGAAGAGGAACATTTTTCTTTTCTAAATTTATTAATGTTTGTAATTACTTTCAATCTGTGAATTGTGAGTATGAGTATGATGTCTACTGTACCAATCTATTGGTTGTGTGGGTGATGTGTGCATGTTCTCTATGTGGGAAGTCTAGTTTGGCATTGTATTCATTTATTGTGATCATAATGAATTTATGATACATTTCTTTATCAATCATTGATTATTTAAGCCTTTGTGCTCAATGGTTAGTGGTCTTTTCAAATTGCCCACACTAATTTCATATTTATGAATTAGTGTTTGTTTCCCTTACCTACTTTCGAGTTAAAAGCATGCTAAAATAAACCAAATCACATGAGGGAGCTATACCTCTAAAATTCAAAGGAAAATCACAAATGTAATTATGACCTTTCTAGATTTGTTAGTATTGTTGGCCCTTATGCTTCCTGGGCAATAGAGTTGATCTTTTTAAATATTATAATAAAGGGCCAATCTGTTCACTAACACAACCATTGAACCTTGTTAAGAATCCATGGGCACAATCTTGATTAGATCATCCAAGAAGCCACAAAATTATATAGCTTCTCACACACTCCTACAATAAGGGAAAGATCAATCATGCAAACTTCCAATACCTTAAGACTATCTAGATTGTTATCAATCATGTTTCTTACTCTATTGGGCATAAAGTTGAATGGTCAATTATTTATGAATTTGAATTCTAATCTTCTTTGGATATGATTCTCTCTAGTTTTATTTTTGGCAGCTCTCCATTTTAAATAAGATTAATGGAATTATGCTTACATATTTCAAAGTTTTCTACATGGCTTATGATGAATTGTGTTTCCTACTTTTAAATTATATGGTATATACTTGGCTATGCTTACTTCTATACCTTTTTTTAATGTATGTATGTCATACTGTTGTCATCTTAGTTACTTTTATATTTTCCATGTTGTAGTGGTCTATATCATGTAGTTCTACCATGATATAGTCATCTATATTTGGCTATCCCCACTTCTACAATTGTTTAGCATATATTTTTCTATCTTAAGCTACTCTAATATTGTTTTCCAATAGTGGTCAATTGTTAAACAATAATATTTGTGCAATTTATTATTCTTTGATTATTCTAGTATTCTTTAATCCTATATTAATCTTAATACTATTTAAATGTAATAATTGGCATATCCTGAGCCATGTTGTCTTTATTAGAAATATATTTTAGATTTATAAATTAATACATATAATTGTGATGGTTAATGATAAAAATATGGTTTATTGATATGTAAATATAATTGTATAAAAAATTTGGGCAAGGAAATCATTTTATGAGTGAGGAACAACTCACTCATATAATTTATTAGAGAGAGGATCAAGATCCATCTACTTGTCTTGAGAGACATGTAATGCAAGCTCAATACAAGAACTCCCAAAAAGGAGGTAAATGTATTATGTTGTGACCACCCATGCCACCTTCATTGAGAATGAGGAAGCAAGAAACAACTTTGATTGTGTGAATGAATCACTTTTCTGAGGACGAGGTGCCAGAAGCTCTTGGGGTAGATTGTTTAGATTTGATATTTTTCTTGCGGTGGAAGATGCATAAGTCCTTAAATATTGGGTAGGTTGGGGATGTTGAAACTCCAAGGAAATTATCTTAAATTGTTCCTACATCTAAAAGTAAGCAAAAGTGCAAGAACGCATGCTTGCTCATTTAAAAAAAGAAGGAAAAATCTATAACCTCTCCATTACAAATAATATTATTTATTTCTTTTTAGAGTTGGAAACATAACATAAGCTCTAAATTTCTCTAAATTATGAAAATATAGGATACTCTCATGAGCATATCCCTAAAAAAAAAAAATTTAAGAGAAAGACCTAATTTGAAAGGTCTAAAAATGGATACAAACGTAATTCCAAGTGTTCTTGGCCCAAGGGAAGGTCCAAAAGGTATGCTTGAATGTCTCAAATATATTGCATGCAAGACATCATGGATAAGAATTTCAATGTGTAAGAAAAATTCCCTTGAAGGTAAACCTTGGTAGACCACATACAAAATAAAATGAGTAATTTGGGCTCCATTATAGATTGAAAAATTCATTTAAGTTGACAAAGCTAAGTTTGAGGGGGTGGGGGGGGGTACTTGAGAGTCCAATAATAGAACTAAGCTTAAAGATTATGTAATAACCATACATCTCAACTTCAAACAACTAATCTCCATAGACTAGATGACTTAAAGCCTTTCTAAGAACTTTTTTATATAAGATGCAATTCTATCTAATTTTACTAACAAAAATGAGCTTCTATAATTAATTTTCTATTGATTTTATAGTGAAATTCATAAAGGAAAATAAAATTTCCCTAGGTATAGTCTAGGCTAATACAATAACATACATACACATAAGCACAATTAGCCTTTAAACTAATTTAATGGTAATAAGTTATGAGAATATTTTTTCTAAGATTTTTTGCAGTACAATTAAATGTGGGAGGTAAATAGAAAATGAATTTAATTAGCTCCATAATCAATGAATGAGAAAAGTTACATGTGGCACTATAAATTAGTATGTCTCAAGATTTGAAATGGAATGCCTCTATCTATTATTTTCCTTGATCTATCATAATAGTTTGTTTTCTATGCACAAGATTGAGTCTAGAGATTAGAGTTGAATTTGTGATTGTGGAGATTCCTACACCTATAAACTTGATCTAGTAATATGCACAACTCAACTTTCTAATTTTCTTGATTCACCTCTACTTCTACCTTTTCCTAATATATGAAGACTACCATCATGTGGAAATACTTTAGAACAATTCTCATAAATTTATGAAGGGACACATTCTCCTAAGTGTTACACCCTATTTCTTAGTTACCAGGTTACTTTTACCTTTATGAGTAAATATGATATTAAATGCAAAATCGTGACTTTGATATGTTACACCTCATTATGCGATTACCAAATGTTTTAATGCATGAAATATGTTTTGTATATATTTTGATCGAAAATATGATGAATAAATATGTGTTGCAATATGATTGCTTTAATTCTTTGATGATGTAAATGATTTGTGAAGCAAATAAATTTCATGTGATCGGCTAACTACCTTTGTGATGCACTAAGTTGGACGCCGGAAAATAATTGAGCCTCTGAAAGAGAGGGTAGTATCACTCAGGAGAAGATCTTGGTTTGGTAACCCCTAATGTGCCTATTTGAGCTATCACACTCACATCCTAGTTTGGTCAAGTTGAGTCGAGTCAGTTTGAGATTCAGTAAGTAAATATTTAGTCATAGTTTGGGGATTATCTATAATGGGTTTCAGTCTTTTATTTCTAAATTGTTCTTATGTTTGAATTACGTGATTAAATCTTTGTATTGAGTTTGAATTATTCATTGTGTATTTGTATTTATATATTAATCGATAAGTTTATACATAGAATGTGTATATGTATATATGTATGTGATTGTGATAACTCACACATGTGAGTATATATGTGCATGTGTATACATACGGAGAAGTACTTAGGCATACTCATGTACAGATATACCATATACATGAGAGTTTCGATTGGATATATTGGACATATATATATATTGTGTGTGTGTGTGTATATATATATATACATATTGATCGATGAATATATAAATACATATGATTGTTATGAATATTTAAATAATAAAATATTAGTATAAATATATGTATTGACATATATGTATATGTGCGTATTTTATTATATACGTATATACATGCATATTTTAATGTACATACATATATATATTTATATATAATTATTAATGTATAAATGATGGGAAATTACTGATTTTAATACACACACACATATATTATAGTGGTCAAACATTATATAATATATATATATATACATTAATATATATAATGATATATATGGGTGTGTGCACCAATCTGTGACACAAAAATGGCTCTTTTAAAGATGCCACTTTTTTTTCTGAAATCAGCAAAGTCTGATGTTCACGAGAAAATGAAGATACTTACACTCAAAATTTGAAGATGCAACAAGAACAAGAGTTGAAGTTCTCTCAGTCTACTTTCTAAGCTACTATTTTTTTTTAAATAATGAATATTAAGGGTTCCAAAAAGGGGGGCCAGCAAAAGTGATCCTATTTTTATAAAAGTAAAAATCATACCATTTGTTGTGGCCTCCCTTTTGTTAATTTTTTTAGAATTTTAAAACTATGAACAGTGAGAAATTAGCTAGCACTGTGTAGTTTATCCCAATTCTTTCGGCTATTTTTTTTAATTATGAATAATATTTTATGAATTTTAGAAGTGGAAACATCCTGAAAAGATGAAATTTGAGTGTGCTCCCCCCTAAATTTTTTGAAAACTAAACAAAAATAAATTTTTTTAATTATATGTAGAATGGAGTCTAGTTTATAAAAATGTATTTTATTTCAAAATTCAACGAACGAGTAAAAATCTATTCGTTGGTTTTTGACAAAAAAACTAAGGCACTAACAAGAGAAGTTATAGATGAAAACCTTAACATAATCAAAACATTAAAAAAAATATTTAGATAGCTAAGAGAGAGACTAACATCATCACAGTTTTTTATAAACTTGCATTGAAAGACGTGCAAACTTGACAGTTAGCATGACCAAAAACATGTGAAATTTTGTTACCCTTTAAAAAAATCACGTCCTTGGCATGAAATGGTCATCCAACCCTTTGGGTTGGATTCCCAAGACAAAATCCAAACCTTAGGCTTGGTATTTTCCAATGCAATTATTTGGCACTTGCCAAATGCAATGCAACAATTGGCGAGTGCCAAATTTAGCGCTCGCCAAATAGTGATATATTGACAAAATACCATCTTTGATGCTTTTGATTTCTCTAGATCACTTCCCCACTTTGACAAGGTTTGAATTTTATGGTTTATGATCGATGATGGATAGTTGAGGTTTTACTTTTTAGTCCCTCTTTGTCTCCTTCCCTCTTAACCAATACTCACCCTATTCTCTCTCAACCCTCTCTAGGTCTCTCCCACCATCTAAACCTTTCCTTCCCTCATTAACCCCATCGCCATCCTTTCCTCCCTACCTCTCTCTTCTTTTATCTCCTTTTGTTACTGTTTCTCGCCCATTTCTCTCTTTTCTCTCAATCGCTACATCTCCCTCCCAACCTCTCTCTCTCTCCACATATCCAAGTCTCTCCCTCCTTGTCTCATAACCCACCTCTCTCCCCCTCTATTTCTCACCTCTTTCCTCTCTCTCTCCCCATCTCCAAGTATCTCCAACCTTATCTTATTACCCACCTCTCTCCCCCCTCTATCCCTCATCTCGTTCATCTTTCTCTCATCTTCCCTCTCCCCTTTCTAGGTCCTCACATCTTTATCTCATCCTCCCTATGTCTCTCACTCCCTCCATGTGTACCTCTCCCTCCATCGCTTGTTACTCATCTACCGATACTTCCCTTTCAACTCTCCCTCTCTTCTCTCTCTCCCCTCTTTAGGTCTCTCCCAATCTCTCTCCCTATCTCCCTCTCTATATTGCCTTCCTTACTCCCACCTATATCCTTTCCTCCCTACCTCTCTCTTCTTCTCTCTCCCTCTATTATTGTTTCTTTCCCATTTATCTCCTTTATCTTGATCACTACCTCTTCCTCCCACCCTCACTCTCCCTATCTCCATGACTCTCCCTCCTTCCCTCTTTACCTCTCTACCTCTCCCTCCTTGTCTCATTACCCACCCTCTATACCTTTCCTTCCCTCCTTAGGGTTTAAGGGTTCAAGGCTGAGGGATTAGAGTTTAAGGTATAGGGTTAAGGGGTTAGGGTTGAGGGTTTAATGTATAGGGTAGAGGGATGAGGTTTGAGGGTTGAGGGTTTAAGGGTTGAGGGATCAAGGTTTAATGGTTGAGGGTTATAGGGTTGAGGGATTAGGTTTTAAGGCTTGAGGGTTGAAGGGTTGAGAGTTTAGGGATTGGGGTTTAAGGTATAGGGTTGAGGGATGAGGGTTGAGGGTTGAGGGTTTAAGGGTTGAGGGTTGAGGGTTGAGGGAATAGGGTTTAAGGGTTGTGGGTTTAAGGGTTGTGGGTTTAGGGGTTAAGGGTTTAAGGGTTGAGGGTTGAGGGATTAGGGTTTAATGGTTGAGGGTTAAGGTATTATGGTTTAAGGTATAGGGTTTAGGCATTCGGTTTGAGGGTTGAGGGTTGAGGGTAGAGGGTTTAAGGGTTGAGGGTTGAGGGTTAAGGGTTTAAGGGTTGAGGGTTGAGGGATTAGGGTTTAAGGGTTGAGGGTTTAGGATTTAAGGGTTGAGTTTTTAAGGGTTGAGGGTTGAGGGATCAGGGTTTAAGGGTTGATGGATTAGGGTTGAGGGTCAAGGTTGAGGGTTTAAGGGTTTAGGTTTTAAGGGTTGAGGCTTGAGGGATTAGGGTTTAAGGCTTGAGGCTTGAGTGTTTAGGGTTGAGGGTTTAATGTATAGGGTTGAGGGTTGAGGGTTGAGGGTTGAGGGTTGAGGGTTGAGGGTTTAATGGTTGAGGTTTGAGATATTAGGGTTGAGCATTGAGGGATGAGGGTTTGAGGGTTGAGGGTTGAGGGTTGAGGGTTGAAGTTTGAGGGTACAGGTTTTAAGGGTTGAGGGTTCAGGTTTTAGTTTTTAAGTGTTGAGGGTTAAGGGATTAAGGGTTGAGGGTTTAAGGGTTGATGGATGAGGGTTGAAGGGTTGAGGGTTGAGGTATTAGGGTTTAAGGGTTGAGGATTTAAAGGTTGAGGGTTGAGGGATTAGGGTTTAAGGGTTCAGGGTTGAGGGATTAGGGTTGAAGGTTGAGGGTCAAGGTTTTAAGGGTTGAGGGTTGAGGAATTAAGGGTATATGGTTTAAGGGTTAAGGGTTGAGAGATAAGGGATTAAGGGTTGAGGGTTAAGGGATTAGGGTTTAAAGGTTGAGTGTTTAATGGTTGAGGGTTAAGGGATTAGGGTTTTTAAGGGTTGAGGCTTGAGGGATGAGGGTTTAAAGGTTGAGAGTTTAAGGGTTTAAGGGGTGAGATTTGAGGTATGACGGTTGAGGGTATAGGGATTAAGGTTTGAGAGTTGAGAGTTCAGGGATGAGGGTTTAAGGGTTGAGGATTGAGGGATTATGGTTTAGGGTTGAGGGTTGAAGTTTGAGGGTTATAGGATTGAGGGATTAGGGTTTAAGGGTTGAGGGTTGAGGTTAAAGGGTTCAGGGTTGAAGGTTGAGGCTTATAGGATTGAGGATTAGGGTTTAAGGGTTTAGGGATTAAGGGTTAAGGGTTGAGGGTTGAGAGGTTACGGTTTAAGGGTTGAGGGTTGAGGTTAAAGGGTTGAGTGTTAAAGGGTTGAGGGTTGAAGTTTGAGGGTTGAAGGTTGAGGGTTATAGGATTGAGGGATTAGGGTTTAAGGGTTTAGGGATTAAGGGTTTAAGGGTTGAGGGTTGATGGAAATTAGGTTTTAAGGGTTGAGGGTTTAGGGTTAATGATTGATGGGTTTAAGGGTTTAGGGTTTAAGGATTGAGGCTTGAGGCTTGAGGGTTTAATGGTTGAGGTTTTAAGGGTTGAGGGATCAAATATGAGGGTTCAGGGTATATAGATTAAGGGTTGAGAGTTGATCGATGAGGATTTAAGGTTTGATGGTTGAGGTTAAAGGGTTGAGGGTTAATTGTTGGGGGTTGAAGTTTGAGGGTTGAAGGTTGAGGGTTATAAGATTGAGGGATTAGGGCTTAAGGGTTTAAGGGTTTAGGTAATAAGGGTTTAAGGGTTGAGGGTTGAGGGATTAGGGTTTAAGGTTTGAGGGTTTAAGGATGAGGGTTTAATGGTTGAGGATTGAGGGATTAGGGTTTAAGGGTTGAGGGTTTAACTTTGATGTTTATAAGATTGAGGGATTAGGGTTTAAGGGTTGAGGGTTGAATTTTTAGGTTTGAAGGTTGATGGTTATAGGATTGATGGATTAGGGTTTAAGGTTATAGGGATTGAGGGTTGAGGGTTGAGGGATTAGGGTTGAAGTGTTGAGGGTTGAAGTTTTAGGTTTGAAGGTTAATGGTTATAGGATTGAGGGATTAGGGTTTAAGGGTTTAGGGATTGAGGGTTAAGGGTTGAGGGATTAGGGTTTAAGGGTTGAGGGTTTAAGGGGTTGAGGGTTGAGGGTTGAAGGGTTGAGGGTTGAGGTATTAGGGTCTAAGGTATTGAGTTAAGGGATTAGGGTTGAGGCTTGAGGCTTGAGGATTGAGAGTTTAAGGGTTTATGAGTATAGGGGTAGAGGGTTGAGGGATTAGGGTTGATGGTATAGGTATAAGGATTAGGGTTTAAGGGTTGAGGGTTGAGGGATTAGGGTTTAAGGGTTGAGGGTTGAAGGATGAGAGTTTAAAGGTTGAGGTTTGAGGATTGAGGAATTAGGGTTTAAGGGTTTAAGGGTTGAGGGTTGAAGGGTGAGGTTTTAAGGGTTGATGATTAAGGGATTAGGATTTAACTATTGAGGGTTGAATTTTGAGTGTTATAAGATTAAGGGATTATGGTTTAAGGGTTGAGCATTGAGGGTTAAAGGTTTGAGGGTTGAAGTTTGAGGGTTGAAGGTTATATGAGGTTTATAGGATTAAGGGAATAGGGTTTAAGGGTTTAAGGATTAAGGGTTGAAGGGTTGAGGGATCTCTCCCCTTCCCTCTCTACTCTCTCTATATCACCTCTCTCTCCCTCTCTCTCTCTCCCCCCTCTCCCTCCCCCTATTTCTCTCTCACTCTCACCTCCCCTCTCTCTACCTACCTCTCTCTTTCCTATTTATCTCAACTATCCCTCTTTACCTCTCCCTCCCTCCCATCTCTCTCCCACCTCCCTCTCTCTCTCTCTTCCACCAATCTTTGATCTCTACTTTTTTCTGCCTACCTATCCCTATATACCTATTTCTTTCTCCCTCCCTCCCTCCTTCCCTCTCTCAATCTCTATCTTCTTCCCTCTCTACTTCTCTCTCTATCACCTCTCTCTATCTCTCTCTATCTCAAATCTCTTTCTCCCTACCTTTCCCTCACTCTCTCTCTCTCTCCTTCCATCTCTCTCTCTCTCTCTCTCTCTCTCTCTCTCTCTCTCTCTCTCTCTCTCTCTCTCTCTCTCTCTCTCTCTCTCTCTCTCTCTCTCTCTCTCTCCTGCCATCTCTGCTTTCTCTATCCTAACCTATCTATATTCTCCTTCCTTCCCTCCTTCATTCTCTCTCTCCCTGCCTATCCTCCTCCTCCTTTCTCATCTCCCTCTCTACCTACCCCTCTCTCTCTCTCTCTCACACACACACACACACACACATCTATCTCACCTCTCTCTCCCTCCCTACCTATCCCTCCTCTCCTTCTCTCTCTACTTCTCTCTATCTCCCCTCTGTAACTCCATACCACTCTCTCTACCTACCTCTCTACTTATATCTCCTCTCTCCCTCTCTCTACCTACATCTCTATCTCACCTATACCTCTTTACCTCTCCCTCCCTCCCCTTTCTCTCTCTCCCACTCTCTCACCCTCCCTCCTTTCTCTCTCTATCTCTTTATTTGTGTCTCTCTTTGATGTGCACCAAGATGTGATACAAAAATTGGAGGAAGGTGGGGATATTTATATAAAGAGGCAAGGAGGGAGGGAGAGGTAGAGAAGGAGAGAGAGAGAGAGAGGAGAGAGAGAGGGAGAGGGAGAGAGATTGAAAGAGAAAGAGGGGGAGAAATATTGAAAGTGAAAGAGGGGGAGAGAGAGAGTTGAGATATAGAGAGTAGAGAGGGAAAGAGAGAGAAAGAGGGGAGAGGGAGGGATAAGTGAGAGAAAGGTGATAGAGAGAGGAGGAAGGTGGAGAGATTGAGAGAGGGAAGGAGGTAGGGAGGGAAAGAGAAAGAGGTATAAAGGGATAAGTGGGTAGAGATAAGTAGAGAGGGAAGGAGAGATGGAGGGAGAGGTGAGGGAGAGCAATAGAGGGATAGAGGTAGGTAGAGAGGGAGGGGGAGATAGAGAGAGTAGAGAGGGAAGGAGAGAGAGAAAGAGGGGAGAGGGAGGAAGAAGTGAGAGAGATGTGACAGAGATAGGAGGATGGTGGAGAGATTGAGAGAGGGAAGGAGGGAGGGAGAGAGAGAGAAAGAGGTATAAAGGGATAGGTAGGTAGAGATAAGGAGAGAGGGAAGGAGAGATAGAGGGAGAGGTAGGTATGGAGAGACAGGTGAGAGAGAGCAACAAAGAGATAGAGGTAGGCAAAGAGATTGAGAGGGGAGATAAAGATAGGTAGAGATGGAAGGAGACATAGAGAGAGGAGAGGTAGAGATAAGTAGAGAGGGGATGGAGGAGATAGAGGTGAGTGTGTGTGTGAGAGAGAGAGCAAAAGAAGGAGAGAGTGAGAGAGTAAAAGAAGTGAGAAAGGAAGGGGCAGAGAGAGAATGAGAGCAAAGAGGGAAAGGGGAGAGAGATGTAGAGAGTAGAGAGGGAAGGAGAGAGTAATAGATAAAGAGGGGGGAGGGAGAGAGAGAGGTAGAGAAAGAGTGGTAGGGAGTGGAGGGAGAAATATGTAGAGAGAGGGAAGGAGAGTGGGAGGGATAGGAGGGAGAGTGTGTTGTCTTTCAATTGTTTTGTGGTTTTTCCTTGATGTCAAAATGTTTTGTAGTTTGTATCGTTCATGTTAACGATGCTTTGGAATTCACATTGATTTCTCATATGGATGTTTTGCAGTTGATTTGTGGTTACATGTTACAGTTACAGGTCTTTGATTCAGTTTTTCACAAGTATATGGCATTATACAAGTTAATGGCACTTTATGATAGAAGTTTGCTTTCAGTATGAGCAAATCAAGGCATACAAGGCATATGTTTTATATCATCACAATAATGAATTAGTTGACTTGACATGGTTTGGTGTATAAGGTGGAATACTTTGATACAAGTCTCTTAGTGTTTGTTCACATTGTCTCCAAGGTATGCAGAAAGTTTTCAAGCTCTTAGTGGTGATGATTATAGTTGACAAGTCTAAATTCATTTAGACTTTTAACATAGACAATGGAAGTCAATACTGACTACATTGAGCTTATGAGATATATTTTGAACACCTTATTATATATTGATTTGAAGGGCTCTAAAGAGGTTTTTGATTCCTAGTGGGTGTTCTTTCAAAGTTACTTGGGTATTAGAGTTGCAAAACCATTATAAAAAAAATGGAGATCAATCCATTGGGCCTATAAAGGTAAAAACTATATGATATAAAGAAATTTGTTTCAAAGTTCTTTTCAAACATTTGTAAAAGGCTCTCGAATTTGAGTACGAGAGGTAGAGGCTCACATGGAAAACACCAGGGTTTGCAATGATGTTTGAATCATTCTTGTTATCTCCCAGAAATGCACCCTATGCAAAGTTATGAAACTAAGCTTTTTGGAGAAACATGGGATCATTTCAAGGCTGTGGGTCACCTAAAGTTGAAATGAACCTCCGGATAAGGCCAGCTCCTAGCTGGTTACCACTCTAAAACTACTAACTTGTGAGGGAAAGGGGAAGAAAGATAATTTAAAATGAAAAAATCTACTCCTAAGGGTGATGCACCAAAACATGAGTTTAAACAAAGACAAAGTTTAACATACACAACCCAATCTTATGTGTTTCTTACATAAATATTTTACAAGATGGTTTTAATGCCTATATCTATAAGGAAAGAAATTTTCACGACTAGAATCACATGCAGTTTTACATTATAACCTGCAACATACACAATCTTCTGCAAAAGATGCTATTAGTGAGACAAAACCACAAGGAAAAAAGATAATCTCATAAGTGGCTTGATCAATCAAACGAGTGCACACAAAGAACAGAAGAACTGAGATGGTAAAGCACTTAATTTCATTAATTTTTGAAGGTAACCTCTATCATACAAGCCAAAATGAGTTACAAAAGCTGCAAGTCTGAGAAAGGATTCCAGAATCACTAACCCTCAAAATTGCATAAGAATCAAAATTGCATAAGAAGAACTGAGTTACAAAAATGAGTCAAAAATGACTAACTATCAAAACTTCTCCCTCCAAAAGCCACCAAAAAAGGAACTAGAAGCTTCATTTTCGTAAGCCCCTTAAGAGCCAAAAATTTAGGACCCAAATCCTCACCAAAAGAGCTCACAATGGTTGAAAAAGTCAAGTTGACCCTATCAAACCATAAAAGGCCCCTAAATACGCTCCAAATGTCCCCAAACTGACCTCAAACAACTCTAAAATCACTCCAAATGCTTTTGCCACTCCCCTATATCTTGGCATTTGAAAACCTCCCTAGATGCTTGGCAACAAGCCATCAATTTCTCCTACATGTTCTCAAGAGTAATTTTATTCCTATAAGCTTGGTATTTCATAAATTCTCAAACAAATCTCCCTTCAAGACTTGGTCTTATCAACACATGCTTATCTTTTCTTTCATCATTGCCATACATTGGAAAACTCCATCATTCAATTTTGCATTTTTTGAAAATAGCATTTTAAATAAGTGGTTTATAAATCACTTAATTTAAAAATACTTTACATTAAGTAAGCAAATGCAAAAGAAAAACAACTAAAGCTTAATGACTCCTAAATCATAAGTCTTTAAAAGACTTACATTATACAAAAGTCACTAAGGCATGAGACTAAAAGCCTAAGTTCACGGCCTTGATTAATGCATTTTCCTCAAAAAGGAATATGACACGATGCTTATATGAATAAAGTTTTTTATAAAAAGAAAAGCTAAAGGAAAAATCCTTTGACACTATTGAATTCCACTTTAGGGTTTCTAAACCCCTAAACATTCATTTCTTCTTGCTGCTCTGAGGGCGCCGCCGCCGGGTTTCATCGAGCTCTCATGGGGAAAATGGCATTTTTGAACTTATATTCTAACAGATTTTCAACAAATGAAGAATTCAAAATGTTGGGTAAGTACTCGGCCCTTCATTCTGTCATGGTTGCTCTGAGTTTCAATCTGTAATTGAGCAAAAGAAATACGTTTTTCCTATTCTTTATTTGTGCATTATATGCTAATTTGGGCTCCATTATACAGAAAAATAGTGAAAATATTTAAATTTTTGTCTTTTGTATTCTTTTGCTTTGTGTTTTCTCCTCTCTGTACCTTGTCATGATTTTCAGCAGTGCCATAATCACCTTTAATATGATAATATTATGTAAGATTATAATATGAATGAGATTTCATGAGGGGCACAGGTAGTTAAATCAAGAGCTATCTTATCCCCTAGTTCCATAGGGAAAGTGTTGTTAGGTTGTGGCAACACTCTGGGTATCCACCCTTTTTTGTTGATTTTCATTTATCTTTCTACCATATATGTATTCAGATTTTACTAAAAGATTCAACGTCATTGCATAGTACAGGTGTAGCTTGAAGAATGAATCATAAGAATTTGTATGGATGTTCTCTTCAACTACTCATGGATTTTTTGAAGCACTTCCATGTTCAATTCTTATTGGTGTTATAACTATAACTGAATGCTTCAAAAGATAGAGGACTTGTTGTTTTACTATTAAGCTCATTTCTCATAACAATAGACTTGAAATTCTACTTGGTCAATTGCACTGTTCATATAAGTGTCTATGACAATTATGTGACTATTCTTCCATCTCATACTTTTCCTTATGCATCTTATTACAGTCCCTGTGATTGCCTTCATTAACCTTGATGATGATTATAAATGCCATTCTTGTCCTGATTGCTTCAACTTTGACTCAACATGACTATCCATTGTACTTGATGAATGACATAATTATCTATAGTTGAGATCTTTCTTTTGACTGTTCCTACATGTTGAAAGCATTTTCCAACATTGTTTTCTTTTTCTTACTAGCTATTGCCAATATATAAATTTTGTAAATACATTGCTACAGATTTTCCATCAACACATATACCATACTTATTTTTCTCACCACACTGCTACATTCTGTATGTACTAGGTTAATCAAGTGTACAAAATACAGAAAATGTTTTTCCTCCTTGTGCATTTATTTGTACTATCCTTGAATACAAAATGCTTATCCTTTGAATTCTTCAAAATGTATTTGTTACTGTCATTTGAGACCTGACTATATTATTGATAACTTTTGCTCTGTGTGGTCTTCTCCATTTCCACAAGATCACTGAGTTGTTATCTTATCACAAATTGGAGTTGCATTAGGTACTTGACTGCTTTGTTGTGGCCTACTGTTCAATATTATCTTGCTTATGTACTATTCTTAAGCCACTGTCATATTATTATTATTATTGCACTCTCAGAAGTATTGTCAAGTGTAAGTTAAATATCTTTCATGACTGTCTCTCCAAGATTTTCAAAATGATAACATTTTGATTAATGATTGCATTTCTTCATGTTATGATTTCAC
>VDFB02151495.1:0-45685 GCA_007258455.2 Sequoia sempervirens
TATTTGTAAGTTCTCATCCCATTTTGTAAACTTAGTTCCAAACTTTATCATATTCTTCACATTGAGAACTTCACATATTCCTTCTTCTATTTTATATATCACTTTGTCCACATCCATGGTTTTCTCTTGAAAGATTATGTGATTTCTTTCTTTCCAGATGTGCCAGACTATCATGGAAGGAGAAACCATCCATAAATATTCCCATAATGAGTTCTTCTTTCCCTTTGGCTAGTTGTTTATCCACTATTTGAAGTCTTCCTACCTTGTTCCATACCATCCTAGTACATTTTGGATCCAATCCCAACATTTGGATGTGTATGTGCATTCTAAAAGCAAATGATTGATTGTTTCAAAACTATTGTAGCATATGACACACTTGTTAGGGCCTTGTATGCCAATGGAATTTAGTCTTTCCATTGTAAGTATTCCTTTATGTAGTGTTGTCCATAGAAAGGCTCCAAATTTAGGCAAAATTGTTGGGTGCCAACACAGTTTGGTAGACCAATTGAAATTTGTTCTAATGACTGTTTGGATATGATATCCTAGTTTTATAGAATATTCCCCTGATTTGGCACCACACTAGATTATATCATCTTCTTCTTTTGTAAGTATAATTTTCCTATTATTTAATTCTTGTTTCAAGTTTTTTTTGCCTATGTTGGTATTGGGAACCTTTCCACATCTATCCATTCATGTTGATTACCATATTTGGGACTATTTAAACTTATATAATCTTTGGCAATGTGTCCCATTATGTCAATGTGTCCCATTATGTTTGCAATTGGATCCATATATTTTTTTATCCCTTCCACTTGCCCTAGTGGCTTATGTTTATTGCAAGAGTTTGTCCAAAAATTGGCTTGTTTTCCATTATTTACTTTCCATGTGAGGTGGTTAGTTATTGTTGCAAGGTGTGACCCTTGGTCTTCCTTGCAACACTAATGCTTGGGTTTGTGACATGGTATAACCGCCTCCTGTGGTTCTTAACCGAAGCTTGTATTAGGCATTGATAGGTTGATATTTTGGTGCAATGGAAAGTCCAACAATTGGTATCAGAGATGGTCACAGGTTCAAACCTCGCGCTTGTGTTGGAGGGGATTTTTGCAAGGTGTGACCCTTGTTCTTCCTTGCAGCACTAATGCTTGGGTTTGTGACATGGTCTAACCACCTCCTGTGGTTCTTTTTTTTTTTTAATTCAAGGGGTAAACACTTTTGACCGGAGCTATGAACCGGAATACAACCATTCAACAATACCACCCCAATGGGGTTTGAACCTTGGTGGAAAGAACAATAATGCCACCTTTAAACCATCACACCATGCCAATACCAACCGCCTCCTGTGGTTCTTAACCGAATCTTGTATCGGGCATTGACAGGTTGATCTTTTGGTGCAACAAGTCCAACAATTATAACCTTCCTTCTTTCCCATAGGAACTTCCATATTGTTGATCCTCCATTTTTTGTTCCTATTGTTAGTATTATTTTTGGATCTGCATTATCCAAATATTTAGATTGATAAAATTTGCACCATAGGCAATTTGGATCTGTATACATTTTTCATGTTAATTTGGCCCCTCATGCTAGATTTTGTTCCTTCATTTTCCTTAGGCCTGCACCACTATCATTTTTGGTTAGGTATGCCTTATCCCAATGTACCAGTGGAATTTTATTTTCTTCTTTTACCCCTTCCCATAAGAAGTTCTTTAGAAATCTCTCTAAATTGGCTTCAATCTTGTTTGTAATTCTGAAATAGGACATTACATATATAGGAATTGTTGAGAGGACAATCTTGATCATTAGGATCCTTCTTGCCAATGTTAGGATTTATTTTTCTAGGCCGTTGATTTTTGTCTAGACTTTTCCAGTATGTCCATCCAGTGCTGTGAACGACATGCACCTAAAAATAGTGGAGCTCCTAAGTACTTGTCAGAAGTGGCTACTATTGTGTATCCAAGATACTTTTCTATTAGTTTTTGCATGGCCTTTTTGTGCTGAAGAACATAATAGAAGATTTTTCCTTGTTCACCAGTTTCCCTCAACATGCCATATATTCTTCCAAGTCTTCTTTAATTAATGTAGTTTCTCTCATGTTGGCTTCACCAAATAAAACTGTCATCAACAAATTGTGTGTGCACATTATTGGGCTCAATCCAGGTGCCACATTTATTCCTTTCCATATGTTATTTTCTTTTTTCAACTTAAAAGACCTTCCCATTACCTCAGCCATTATGATAAAGAGGAATGGAGATAATGGATCCCCTTGCTGGAGGCCATTTGTACCTGCAAAGAATCTACATATGGTTCCATTCACATTTAATGAGTATCTCACTGATGTTATGCAATGTTGGATCTGTGCTATCCATTTCTTGTCAAAACCAAATCTTTTGAGCAATTCTAACAAAAATTTCCATTTGACTCTATCATAAGCTTTGGTTATGTCTAATTTTATCATCATCCCTTTTGTTCTTTCCATGTATAAATTGTGTGCACCACATCATTTGCCACAATTATACTATCAATAATTTCTCTTCCTGGGCAAAAACCACTCTACTCCTTCGAGATTACAAAGTTGAGCACTTTTTAAAGATGATTGGAAAATACCTTAGTGATAATCTCATATATTGTGTTTCATAGAGATATTGGTCTATAATCATTGAATGATTCACACCCCTTCTTTGGTATGAGGGCTATAACTGTATTATTAATATCTTATACAAATTATCCTTTCGTTTTGAATTCCTCTACAACTTTCCACACTTCCTCCCCAAATATATTCTAGCATTTATGATAGAAACTTGTTGAAAATCCATCTGGACCTAGTGCTTTGTCTAGATGAAGCTAGAATGTGACACTTTAGACCTCCTCTAAAGTTATAGGATCATTTAGCATTCGATTGTCCGCTTCTAAAATGCATTTGGGGATGAAACCAATAATTGATTCATTGCTATATGTTGATGTATCATTTTTTGCACCCAATTTTTTTCCAAGTTACTGATAGCTTCCGCTTCTATTGCATTTTTTGTCTTTAACAACAGTTTCATTTTCAGTCTTTATTTCATTGATTCTATTAACAACTTTCTTGATTTTTGAATTTGCGTGGAAATATTTGGTATTTGCATCTCCTTTTTTCAACCAAGTTTCCCTACTTTTGTCCCTCCAATAAATTTCTTCTCTTGCTAGTATTTCCTTGTGATAATTTTTTAACTATTATTCTTTTATGTAATCCTCCTTAAACATGTTGTATGCTATGACTTTGTTATTAGAGTCTTCTAGCTATTTTTCCACTATTTATTTTTCTTGAAAGATGTTCTTGAAAACTTTTTTATTCCACTTCTTTAATTTTTCTTTTACTAGTTGCAACTTTTTCATGAAGATGTAACTAGGGGTTCTATTTATTTTGCATTCCCTCCACCACACTTCTATGGATGGTATCAAAATTTCCTCTCTCCACTACATTTTCTCAAATTTGAAATATTTTTTGACTATATTGGGACCTATTTTTATTTCCATTAGAATTGGGAAATGGTTTGAAGCTAAAATTGGGAGTATGGTGGCTTCCACAATCATGTCTCTTTCCATCTAGTTGTTTGATATTAAAAACTAGTCTAATCTCTCCGCAATGTTTGTGAAGCCTTCCCTTCTATTTGTCCAGGTATATATTCCATTGGATGTTTGGCAGTCTATGCCTTTTATTTCTTCCACAAAGTCCCTGAAATCTTGTATGTTTCTATTGATTTTATTTAAACCCCCACTTTTTTCTGGAAAGTCAATGATGGCATTAAAATCACCACCTATAATGTATATTTGGTTTCCCATTTGATTTATTCTACTGCTTATAGCCTTCCAAGTTTCTTTTTTATCCTCTTTCTTAGTGGGGCCATAAATGTTGAGAAGATTAAATTCCAAATTGGTGTTAAAGTCTATTACTTGCATTCCATCCAATTGTTGTGTGCTTGAGTCAAGCTCATTTTGATGCTAGTATTCCTCAATAGGACAACCAGGCCTCCAACCATGCCAATGGCATCTTGGAACATACCTTCCCATGTTTTGCAGTGCTTCAAAAACTTGTCTTCTTGTTTGTCTAGTTTTGTCTCTTGTAACAACATTATATTAGAAGAATTTTTTTCCATATGATGCTTTATCAAGTGTCTCTTTTCAGGGAAATTTAAGCCCCTAACATTCCATGTGGATATCTTCATTTCCCTCCAAGGGAGGTCTTTCCTCCCTTGGATATCAAAAAATTGGAGATGCTTTTCAAACCCTTTTCCATTGCTTCCTCCTCTCTCTTGTGTTTGTTTGATTTTCTGTATCTTCCTTTCTTGATTTTTCCCATTTCCCTAACTACTGTCTAAATTATGCACCTTGGATCAATGATACCCAATTCATCTGTGTCTAATTGATCATCTTTTGAATATATTTCTTCAAAGTTTGTCTCATATTTAGTAAAACATAGATAATTGATCATGTTTCCCTTAGTTTTCTCTATGATTGGGGTTTTGTTGGTTCTAATTTCTTTAGACTATCATCACCTTTGTCTTCTCTTGGGCTCTTTTCCATCCCCAGGTCACTATGTGAACATGATTTTTTTATCTAGAGATGTGATTTCTTTGTTTTTTGAAGCAACTTTATGCATGGGTAGGTTATTGTTTTCTTTCTTTTTCCAAACCATCTTTAGGCCTACCAACTTCTTAGTGTTTTTGCTAGCATGCAAGGGTGAATTGTTGTTTATTTTTTGTTTCCATTCCTTCTTTTGACATTCTTTTTCATTGTGTTTCCTGCTTTTGCATCTAAGGAAAAAATGTTTGATTTCTTCTATCTCCAATCCCTACTTCCAGTTGACACCTTTATCACATAATAGTATTTTCTTTGGTATTTTCCTAATTTCCGCTACCTTTATTATGGAATATAAGAAAGAGTTGTCCTTAAAGAGATCTACATTTATTTCTATCATTGTCCCCAATAATCTACTGATTTTTTATAAGCACTCCTCTGACTAGTATTCCAAGGGAAGGTTGTATAGCCAAATCCATATCGAGTAATAATAGGATTCTAATTCTATAGGGTTAAAATTTTGATGCCATTTCTACATATAGAAGGTGATCTTCCATCTCCCATAGCCCTCCTTGTAGAATTTTCTCTCTTTCTCCTTCTGAAGAAAAATAACAATAAAGAAACCTTTGGGGAGAAATTTGATTAGGACTAGAGTCTTCTAGTAATTTTCAATCCAATATTTGATCTTTTTTCTATCAAATTTAGGTCCTATAAATTTGCATATTATCATTGCATCTTCTAAGATACCTAAATCTTCCTCAGCTTCCTTTGATAAATCTATTGTTTGCTATCGTAGGTGTTGTGCATATTCACATTAGTCAATTAGTTCTTTAGTGTATCCTTCTTTTTGTGATTTTTCTATTTCTTGCATTTCCATAGTGCGTGTCAATTATTGAATTCTCTCTTTGAATTTCCTCAATTATTTTCTATGTGATGGAGAAAATTTGTTTGATTTCCCCATGTGGTTCCTTTTTTCTGTTGATGTGTCGCACTGAAAATTGTATGAAATTTCCTACTTTTTGTTTCACAATGTAATTCATTGATCTGTAATTCGCAATTCATAATATTCGCGTATGTATATTTTCTTATCATACTTAAGCTATACTTAAGAGTATTTTTTTTCATTTAGATCATGTTGTCTCATAGCATAGGATGAGGACACTTGTCATGATCTAACTTAATCCTCACCTAGGGTTACATCTATGGTTTTTTTTCTTTTGTTTTAATAAGAATTCATTATTCATCATTATAATTATTCAAATAAATCACAATATAGAAGCTCAATCACGATCCTTTTCTGAATCAATTATATTCTCAAGGTTACATAACATAATCAATGTATTTTTCTCTCTGGTTGTGATAGGAATTTTCGTCAGAGGTGATTTCTAGGAGTTGTGGGGTTCATTATCAATTCCAACATTGTAAATTAGAACACCCAATCTATGAATATCTATTTGTTTTATGAGAGATCTAACCTTGAGGGGAAAATGGCTCATCTTGGAGAAATATGGACATCACTGTTGAGTCCAAAATGACCAAAAATTCTAATATTGCCAATTGAAATGCAAAAATTGGAGTAGTTGAAAAAAAGAAGAAAAGATTTATGGGGTAAGGAATCAAGCATGGAAATACATATGACCGTACAAATCCGTATAGATCCATACACACCCCTCAACAACCATTAATTTCCTACATCCACATGTGGTATAGGTAAAAGAAAATATTAGTATTAAAAAAGTAAATTTAAAAAATTAAAAAAGGTATTTTTTGATACCTAGAGGGTACTACTAGCGTAAAACCTATTGTAACCATACTAACAATGAATACCAACACATATTCCTGCACTAATGTCCATTTTCCATTCCAATAATAATAATTATAGTGATCAACAATATCTATCAACTAGCAAGCTTCTAGCAACCTCAAACACAATTGGAGGCAAAGAAAACTAGTTGCTCAAAATATTATAGAAAATTTAAGAGATCTCAACACATTTCTTTGACCCATAAAATATTTTGAGCATCTCAAGAATATTCTAGCACAATCAGATGTTGATATTTTTTTGACTAGAGGAGAATATTCTAACATATTACAGAATATTTTGACAACTGGGATCCACTAATGTCAACATTCTATTAGGTGATATCAACCATAGTACCTTACAAGCCCTCTTTGAACCCTAAATTTTCCTATAGGATATTTTCTTTATGGTGTGACTGTAGTGTAGTAAATTGTCGCCACTAACAATTTCACACTAGGTTTGGCACCCTATTTTGTATGTTAAATTAATTATATTCATACTTTATTCATGTCGAGGAAAAATTGGGAAAATATATTTAATTCCTTGATATCCCTCGTTTTTATAGTGAAAAACACCTAGATAGGGGCATTGGGCGCCCTATGTTAGGATTGGAAAAAATCTCTCATTTTTCACTAGCCTCCACCCACCTATCTTTCGCCACACTTTAATTATATGATTAATACAAATTGTTGAAATTTGTGTGACAAGATCCATTGTGTAGCCTACATTTCCAAATGATTACACCCATTTGAGACTCCACAATATTTTCCCCATTCGTAAACAAAATTAGCACCATTGGCCTAACAATGACTTATCAACAGAACCCCCATCATAGCCTCGTCGATGGCCCGATGAAAGCAGCTCACAACCTAATATCAGTGTAACAATACCCTATTAGGCTGATTCCTAAGGCACTCTCCTTGATAAACCGATAGAGTTAACAAAAGTAAGCACATCGCTGTAACACATGTATATCAGTGGAAAAAATGTTTGTATTCCCCTGATGGCTCGATATAACCATGGATTACCTAGTGCATAGTGTGTATTGGGGGAATTGGGGTGCATCGGGGTGATGTTATCTGGCATCCTGCCGATAGAGGTCTAAGGAAATTTTTTCATCGGTGAAGAAGGTGGCTATCGGTGGAAGAAGAATCACAATCTCACTAATACGACGATAATGATTATTACTAATTGATGTGAAATCCCAAGGCATCGTCGAGATATTTAAAATAAATGTTCTCCTCCGATGACAAGACTAAAATGGGTGGTGTATTTATGAACTAGAATTGAAGTGAATTATACCACAATTTGATCACATAATTGTTGTAAAATATGGAAGATTTCACTAAGGGTAGGAGTAGAAAAGCAAAGCTTGGAGTTCGTACGGAGCAAAAAACCAGTGGGGGTGCAACTCAAGTAAGTACATCAATCCTAGCTAAGAAATTATATTTTTTAGAGGCTTAAGAAATCAAACAATGGAGGAAAGTACAAAAAAAACCAAAGCTAAAAAATAGAAAACTAAAAAGAGACTCCTAAATCAAGACCTGATAGATCAATGCCCTCGGTCGGGGCTGAGACCCAAGAGGAGTGCTCAAATGAATCCTTCAATGGATCGACTATGGGATAAACATAAGAGCTTGGGAGATGTTTGGACATCACAACACGAATATGAGCTCTTCATGTACCATTATAGAAAACAAATTAGGTTTCAACTAGTCTGCAACCTATGGAGGTTGAACCTAGGGAGACTCGTGGTGCCCAATGTGTTCATTAATGTAGAACTAATTAAAGCTCTTGCTAGTAGATATGACCTCGAGAAGAGAACTATTCAATCACATAGTGGGGCTGACGTGCTTGTTATTTCTAAGGATCTCATTTCTAATGTGTTTCAGTTGGAGTGTTCTCTGGACTTGCAAGTCACAATCAAAGACCTCTTGACAGAGTATCATCATATGGATACCAGCTACAAATGATGGAATTTTCCTTTGCATAGGCCCAAGAATGAAGGAGGCCAACTCAGAAGGTTTTCTAGCATTGAAAACCCTCCTTTTCATGAGGATTTGTTTGAGGAATATTTTTGATACACTTATTATTCATCTGGTCAAGTTTTGGGGGTAGAGGTTCCACCTCTCATGTCTATTACCCCAATGGTCTTAGCTGCAGACATATAGAGCAAGGACACCAGGTCATTTGATTATGCTAGTTACTTGGCCAACACCCTAAATCAGGGGCTTGAAAAGATTAAAAATAATAGTGAACATATTCATTTCAAACATTAATCTTTGCTTATGCATTTGCTTTTGCATGAGGGACAAGTTAGAAGGGTTTGGAGTAAAGAATTGAGAATAAGAGAAAGAAATGAAAATTGAGATTTCAAACCTATACAAATGTGGACCTCATTGTGGGATAGCCAATTTGATAGGTCTCATTACCTTTATTTTAAAGAGTTTTTTATAAAACCATTGATGAAGTTGTTGGGATATCCGTGTAATTATAACTTATCCCTAGAAGTACAAATATTTCTAAGACCAATAGATAATGACCTAAGAAATAAAGTGAATCATAACTGGGGAGACTAGTATGCTTTCTCTGATTGTACAATGATTAGGGTCTATGGGTTTAAAGGAACTCCACACTTATTGCCACGAGTAGTTCCTGATAGAATTGCCTATTTAGAAATTGTAAGGCAATTGACAAAATCTGATGCTAAATACCTTACAGGACATAACAAACAATCAATTATGCCCAACACCTTATGTTTTGGAGACTTTACAGTGGTCACAAATGATGGGTATGAGGAAATTGATGCAAAATTAGCACAACATAACCTCTCTCTAGGTAACAAAAGGGAAAATTTTGAAATAGAAGGCTTTATTCACAAAGCAAGACTATTACATGGGATATTAGGGTATGAGAATTTGTTCTCAGTCGAAGATGTGATCAAAAACCATGATGAAACTTCTACCATTGATAGAATAGCTGCATATAACAAGATTTTGCTCATAGAAGAATGGAAAAGAAAAAATGTCCCATCTTGAATTCAAAGGAATTTGGTGAAATACAAGATCCTCTAGCAATAATTGAGCAACTCATTGCTCATATGAATGAATTGGTAAAGGATGTGCCCTCATTTGTTTTTGATGCAACTCATGCAACCTATCCAGGAGTATAGGCTGAAGACATAGAGCCCCTATATTACATTCCTTCACAACCTACTCTTGAGGTGTGTTTTTTTGTAGACACTGATATAAGTGAAGAAGAGGGGAGTGATGAGGAGGGTGAACAAGTAGACAAAATAACTGCACCTATAATTGCACAATATGAGCCCCCTCAAGAGCATAATACTATAATATTTGAGGCATCAGATGAATTATTTGATGATGTTAGGGTCAAAGCTGGGCAAGAGTTCATTTTTTATTGTGATTTTGTTAAATCTTCTGAATTTAAATAATTTGTTTATGAATATAAAGGAAGGAAAATGAGACAAAAGATGCAGGATATTACTCTTGAACGAGAGACCACCGCTTTGGAAGAACTGAAAAAGGAGATAGATAAAGAGATGGAATCCATCACTCCTAAGAGAGGAAGAGAGTTACTTCAAGATGGAGTGTTGCTTCTGCTTGGGTGGGATATTAGTTCTACAATTGTATTTGATAGCTTCAGAAAAAGAGGGGACAAAACAATGAACCTAACAGAGGAAGCAAGTGACAAAATGTATTTAGGATTTGGGTACAATCCAGATGAGGCCACCTTACTTATTTGGCCATTGTATCCTCATGAAAAAAGACCAATTGTGATTGGTAATCCAAACCAAGTGTTTGGACATATCTTGGTCCAAAGAGTAAGGGATACCAACCCCATAAAGATAGCAAAATTGAACATCAATGTGGCGAAATTCAACAAAGCAAATATTGAAAAATTGGTTAAAGAAAATGACAGATTGGGGAAGGAGCTAGCACATCAAAGAGAAAGATCATCTTCCTCCTCCACATCAGAGTTGTATTCCCCATGGCTTGAAAATGATAAAATAGTATTGGATGCATTGGTTGATGTAGCTTATTGGAAGAGTTGCCATTTGAGATCTCAAGGGAAATGTGAAGAACTAGAGAAAGAAATGAAAACCATCAAGTATAATACTACATCTAAAATGATCAAGGATATATTCAATAAAATTATGAAATGTGTTGATGAGTACTGGAAACTATTCAAGTGGACACTCTCAACAATGGTGGAGAATGAACGATTATAGGAGAAAATGATTGAAAAGAAAGAGGATCTCCTAGACAAGAAATTCTTGAAAGGACAAATATTGCAGACATATAAAAAATTGGTAGGATCACACAATGGATATCATAACAGGTTTAAAGAAGATCTTGACTGCTTTAACTCAACTTCGACACTTCATGATGACAATGGGAATCCTCGAGAGTATGATGATTGGAGGGAAGAGTTTGTTGTGCTTCTAACTGTTGCATTACAAGAAATCAATGACGAGGATACGGTTCTACAAAATACTTATAAGCAACTCAAAAAATTGATGTATATAGAATATGATATGAAAGAGGTGATCTCCAACGTGGAAACCTATGCTGAAAAAGAGTACATCTATCACCTCTTTGCACTCAATTTGTTTATCAACCAAACTGTAGATGAACCAAATACAACATGACAACCATAAGAATGAGAGAGTCAGCTGACAAAATGATGAGCACCCTATCATAGAGTAGAAGCTTTGAACAGATCTTAGGTGGTCACATGATTTTTCTTGGAGATTAACAGATTGGTGCATTCGCTTGTGGTAGTGTTTTGTTTTAATTATGTTTAGTTATCAAATGACATGACTTTTGTAACAGGTTTGTAGCTTGTTGCCTCTCATATATATAAGAGAGACCAAGACCCAAAAACATGATCATCATATCATCTTTCCATTTTAGGGTAGGCATTAGTAAGAAGATAAATTGCACTCATTCACCCATCCATCTCATGTCAAAAACTATTGTTATAATGCATATTATTTAAATATACATACAATGGAGAAGGTTATGCATAATTATTGACTTGCTTTCAAGTGTTCAACTGTTGTGTGGATTCATATGCTTATATGTTATTGGGTTGTCTCAGAAGTGGATGTTTATGTTATTTAGATTGAATGTGTGGAAATACATTTAATTTTTCAATACACATTTGTTGTAGTTGTGTGATGTTGTTGACTAGTTTCTGTGTGGAGTCTAAGAATTAAATTTCTTTTTAAGAGATCAAATTTAATAGGTTCCTGTTCGGATTAAATTCCTTTTGAATAGGTTGTCTTAATTGGCTTCCTTTCATATTTGAATTAAATCCTTTCACAAATTCACAGTAGCATAAGGGGATATCACTAGGATCACTAAGAAGAGTCCAAATAACTAATATACTTGCACATTGGCACAAGGTGCAAACTTTTAAAAGTTCCCAATCGTTTGAGTTAAGCTGAAGAGTAAGTCTATCCATCTTACAAAATCCTATCTCCAAAACCATCACTCACCTCTTGACTCCATTCACCCAATAGTGTTGGCACTGGTCATTTTAGAATAATCGCATATAAACCTCTTGATTTTCAAAATATTTTTAGTAGGAAGCAATAATTATCCTTGCATCTACTTCACCTCATGTGCCATTGAAAGTAGATTGCTTAATTTAGAGATCATAGCCTTCAAAATCTTCCTATCATTCAAGTACACCCACCTAGGTTTAGCAGTGCATGAAGAGTAGGAGGTAATCAAAATCTTTGTTACCTCGTTCATGGGCCAAAAACGTATCAAGAGATTGGCACCCTCTTGTGGTCTAATAACCTGCATTTTTGAGACCTAACACCCTAATCCTAGGAATGTGTTTTTAAAATTTCTAAACTCTAGTGTCTATCTTTGGTGTTTTAAAAGTGATGCTTGGTCAACCTAGGTTCAAAAATCAATGGGGATGCATATATAAATAATTTTCCCCTCTCATTTAAAGATTTGTGAACAATTATGATCTATTATGAATTATTAGGCAATTATTATGAACTAATATGTGCTAATTGTGAAGATACATGCAACCTCTTCTCCACATGTTTGCTACAACTCTCTATTGTGTTATGCGGACTAATCCTTGCAGGTGTTCAAGGAAATTTTTTCATTCTTCAACAACTCTTTATGGAAATCTATGGTGTGATATCACTTCAACAATGGCTTCATGCCTACGGTAACATTATCTTATGTTATTCATTTATTACAGTCATTATTTGTTTACTTTTCCTCTGCCCCTGCAAGGGCACATAATTTACATCACCATTATCATTTTTGTTGTAGAGGTAGGAACACCAACACATGGGTTTGACTAAGGAAAAATCCTATTCAACACAACCTTTCCCCTCTTTTCATGTGTGTAGATCTGTATCTAAAACTTCCATTAGTAACAGGTTGCAAAATCTACAAAGTAAGAATTTTTCCTTATGGCTTTGATTATGGAAACTTGATATATCTTATCTACAAAGTAGACTATGATAGGTTTCCAAAAGATGAGAACATATCAAAACCCTAGGACTAGGGCACCCCACACCAGTATCCCTACATATTAAGCTCTGGTTTTGACCACAAGTGCCCCTATGTCTACACATCTTATATTTGTACCCATTTCTATAATTTTTAATTTTCATTTATGCAATTATTCATCTTTTCAGATTCAAGCTTATATCAATTAGGTTAATCAAGTCACACTTACAAAATATGACTTCTTTGTAACAAAGGAATATAACCCAAGTATATTGAATCTCCTTTGAGGTAGTTAGCTAATCATAAAACCCTTGTTGGTTCGTGTTCCAATGTTGATCAAAGGGGAAAGTTAGATCTAGCTAATTCACTTGTCAGATCTAGGATCTCTTTTCCTACTTAACAATAATGTGGTTATTTAATGTGGAATTTTTTTGCAAAAGATATATCATTGAAAAGTTAGTTATAAATATTTTCCAATGGTGTAGGTCTCATCATCATATTTTTGTATTCGTATAATTTACTATTTGTTAAATTTATATCATCATGTTTTACTTATGAACTCATAATTTTTTCCTCTATCTCTATTTTTTGTGATTCTTATAGTTTTGGAAAGGTATTTCAAATATATTTATATCTATCCATGGAGTCTTTCCAAAATATACCCTAAGCACATTATATTCATTTTTTATTATTTCACATTCTGGCCAATTCCTTGTACATATTAACACTTGTAAATGTTATATTTGCGTGAGATGACTTCATTTAATTTTCTTTACATGCATTAAGATTATTGGTCTATGATTTTATTATTTGAAGAGATATCATGGGTTTTTTATTCATCCTTATGTGGTAATCTTGAAAAATAATAATAATTAGTCTTGGAAAAACAACATCCTAACACATGTCTCTAGTGATTTAATCTTTTTCCTTATCTTTATAGGATCATACATAAACCAAACACACCAGGGAGTAGATCAACATTGTTTAACATCATTGGTCATGTTGTAAGATTAATTTTTTATAGTGTTGATCATGACATTATGTGTTTTGTGTCAAACATTGTTTGTCCTTGGACACACTTTAGACTAGACTTTGAGAGATCTATGGAGAGCTTCATATCTATCCATTCTCAGAGGGTCTTGTTGTAAATTACCCCATTATACTAGATGATGCAAATTTCATACCCTTTGATGGTGATACAAGTTAGAGGAGCTTGAGTATATCCCCTCATCCCTCATATCTCCATAAAACCTCTTATTGTGGAACATTGACCTGCATTAAAATATATTGGGAAAGTGACACAAACTAGGCCATATAGAACACCCTAGATTGAGATATATCTTGATACCCCAAAAAATTCTATAAAACTTCATTATACAAGATTTTGGCCTTCATTGAGGCATTTCCAACCAATCTCATTTTTTTTCAAACAACCACTCCTTCCCTCTTGCACAACTAAAACTCTTTTTTCCCATCGTTGGGGCTTGGAGGGGACATAAGAACCCTTTTTCAGGAGTTCCATGGGAATTGAGAACCAATGATTTCTAGTTCCTATGGAACCTTCAACCAACTTTTTTATTCTTTTCCCAAAGGGAAGCATATCTCAAAGGTTTTATAGGAACTAGGTATCATTGGTTCCTAGTTCCTATGAAATATTTTACCACTCACATGTAACCTTTCTTCTTTCTTTGTCCATGGTTTTATGTCAATCAAAAACCACCACCACTTGTGTGCATTCAACTTCCCATATTTTGTCTAAGCCTAGGTTGATAACCTCTAATCACATCCCCCACTTTCATCTTTCACTTTCCTCTTTGATTTGTTGGGGGTTCCTACCCCACTAGGAACCATCAAGACTTAGCTAATTTTTAGATTTTTTTGAGTTATGTAATTGATTAGGGACATGGGAGGGGAACATGTAACAAATAAAACATTTTAATATGATGAACCTTATGGTATTTCTTAAATTTATTATTGATAAAGGGATCATGCTACTAAGACACACAAAATGAAGGAACTCAAGTCAAATTTGTTATGAAAAAATTGAGTTCCAATAGTGGCTTTGGTTAGGGATGTGTGCCTCTTGCAGGCATAATGAGAACCAAGATCTCTAGGTAGATAAAAAATGGGGAATAAAATAATGATATTGACTTATGAAGGACAAAATAATATGTACACAATGAATCTCACAACCAATTAACATGACAACACAAGGATAACAAAGGAAAGGTTGCAAAATAAAATTTTAACACAATGTAGGCTAGCCCTATAGAGGATGAATAAAATTACTTGCCTCTATCAAATACTAACCTATTGAAGGATTTGATTTTCCTCAACTCATAGTTATTTCCTTCACCCAACTGTAGCAAGTGCAACCTTCTTCCTTTAGGCATAAACTTGTGTTTGCTTCTGAAAAAATTGAAGACATGCCCCATCATTTACCATACCATTGTATGAAAACCATAAAACATACATCACTACCCCTCTATACATCTCAATTATCATCATTTATTTCCTTATATTTTGGGGAAATAATTAAAAAATTAGGTCAACACCAAAAGAAACATTGGTATTTTCATACCCACTGACCTCCTTGGGTGAATCAAGGAAAAAAGAGAATATCTCCAATTCACACGGAAAATAAAAATGTGCTTGAATACATTATTCATTTGTGCAAATACAATCATCTTCTTGCAAATATTTTTTTTTGTTTGGAGATTTGGCACATAAGAAACATGAGAAGAATGTGTATGTTCCTTTTGAAACATGTGTTGTTGCAATGTCAACACCATTGCAAACTATATTCTAGGCCCAAGAAAAATATTCAAGCTTAAGAACCCCACCATCCCCAATATTATAAGCTACACATTCATCATGAAGAAAAACCTCATACTCAAATTTTATCACCTTTGAGACAATAGGAAACCAACATACCTCACTATCATTTATGTTGATGCAACCTTCACTATAACAAAAATTAGAACCATGAGACACTTTGATTGAAGAGATACACTCTTCAATTTGTCTCTTTTTTAATATTCTCTTAGCAACTTGTTGTGACACATGTGTTGCTACAACTAGACCTATGTCAAACAACTCTTTCCACACTTAATATTGGAATATCACTTCATATGAATCTTTTGAAGTGCACTACACTTGATGAAGACAACATATCACACACCAAATGAAGGGACTCTCATATGCATCCATGTGATCACCCACTTCATAATCTTCAAGTGCAATCTCTTTAGAATGAATATCATTAGTTGTACAAACACTTATATTTACATTTTTTCATGTGAAGTTGCACCTATACTATCCTCATACAAACAATAAGTAGTAACTTTGAAATCAAAAAATGGGAAAAAAGAAGGTAAGAGACTAAATAATAAGATATCTTCTTGTTCACCATTTGTATCACCAATATGTGCATGCACTACATAATAAAATACATGAGATGATTCATCTGAATAGACATTTTCCTCACTATTCATAGTACTCCAACAAATAGAAAGGCCATACTCATTCGCAGACTATAAATCGTCATTGATTTCTTCATTGAAATCACCCACAAATGATTGATTTAGCTGAAGGTAGATGTACACAATGTCATTTTCATATGTATTGTTATCATACATTGCACCAACACCTTCTTTTACCCACCATAAAATCATTGGAATCAACATCATGTTCATTTCCAACAACTTCTATTATTAATGATAAGGATTTTTAAATCACATCCTTTCTCAAATCATTAATGAAATCAAGGCATTGATATATCTACATGTTAACCAAATTAAATTCTTCCCATATTAAGCTTATCATAAGCTTCAAGAAACATATTGATACAATAATGCGTGTTAGGTCTAAAATAATTTGGGATCCAAGAAATGACAACAATAAACATGTGACTAAAATTCATGCTTGATGCAGAGGGTCTGGGACTTTGAAAGAAACACAAAGTTCTCAAGGTTTGCAAGACACAATCCCAACCACTCTTCCAGGCACTCTGATGGAGACAAACCTCAATAATGCACCAAATGACTTATTTGCCTTCCTTATGGACCCAAACCCTAGGAACACTCTTAAGAGACCCAATTTTTTTTTTTAATGATTTCAAAGCCCAACTCTTTGAATTAGACACAAAACCAATTTTTCACCTTAACTAGGCTACTAGCCCAACTAGGCCTCTAGCGAAGGATTTTTGACTTTGCATTCAAAATTTCCAAAGGAACCTCCAAACTAGTGATTGAACCAGATGTGGTTTGTGATGATACATAACATACTAGATTCTTGATGGCACTTGTTTTGGAGCACACCAATCAAAAATTTGTTGTTTCCTCCAATTTAGGCCTAATTAGCCCTCTTTTTCAAAGTAGCCCCTCTTTAAACTCAACCCCTGACCATAAAACTTTCAACTGTCCCTTAAAATGACTCAAAACCAAGGATTCCAAGTTTTTAGGCTTCTATGACACCCCTAACACGCTCAAACACAAAACCCTCCTTAACTTGCCTCAAAACTAGGTCTTCTTGAAAACTAACCTTCCAATCACTTCCAAAACTTTCTCATTGACTCTACACCATTATGACAACATATTTAGTCTATCCCAACTCAAAAACATGCCCCTCATTAAGGCAGATCTTCTGCTGCTATACCCTAGCCTCCAACTTCAAGCACTTTGCATTGTGAAATCTTGGTGTACACCTCAATATTCTTCTTCCCTGCACATTAGTTTGTTAAATATGTATGTTACATGTTAGGAATGATCCATTTCATAGGTCACAGCAGCATTCTACCTTGAAATGGATCAATCATCCATGAAAAACTTCAAAATTAGTGAAAAATGTGCACTTTCTTGAGGACAGTCAGCAATAATATACAAATAATTGATTGTTTTTGATTTTAGGACATTCAAATGACTTCAAAAAAAGTTGATACAAGTCCCTAAACCATCCTACTAAACAAATCTTCAATAGAAATCAATAAATCATCAAAAGAACACAAGAAAAATGCAAGAAATTGCTGTTTTTTTGCTTTTTCCTATAGCAGTCCGTACAAAATCCATACCAGCAACCCAACCTCCATAAAAATGAATTCTATGGCCTTGAATAACCTTTTCCCAACTTCTCAAACCATTTTGGATTGATTAGTTTACATTAAAGTGATTAAAACACCAGAAAACTACTTTCCCGCCCAATGTTGGATTTTAATAATTTGAATTCTCCAACTTGAAATTTATTGAACCCCTATCAACTATAAAGCTTCTAAAATATTACATGGCATTATTCAACCTTATTTTACTGAATTAAAACATAAAAACACCTATCTAGTCTCTTAGGACACCATTGGTCTATTTGTAATGCATTTTAGTCCTATGGTCCTTATCAGGACTCTTAGGACTTTTGACTCCTTTAACATTTTTATCCAATTCAAAAGCCATTATAGGCTTTAGGATGTTATAATTGATGATATGAGATGATTGAAAAGTCTTCATGACCCCTGCATCCTCCTGGCTCTTGAAATGTTTCTTGAAGTGCTTGGGTGCTCCTGCACCAATGCTAGACTCTCCCTCTTACCATCTAATGTCTTCCAATTATTTGACAAGAGTAGTAGGGTCTATAGTGAATTCATATTTGAATGAAAACAATTCTATCCTCTATTTTCCATCCTTTTATTTTGATAGATATCTATGGGAAAATATCCATGCATGCTTTGGACAAGGCAAGCCTTACTCTACTTTTCATTTATATCCACTATCATTCCATCTCATACATATTTTACTATATTCCATCCAAAATTGCAATACCTCTAGTATGGTCCATCTTGTTCCTTTACAAAATAATCCTTGGAACTCCATCCTCCTATCCTTCATCCACTATCCTCTTATCTCCCATCACCTTTCATCCATCCACTTAATCCCCCTTATCTCATTTCCAAGCAATCCATCTATTTTTCTATATTTTACTAATCCTTGGTTCTCCCTTGTCATTGGATCCTATCCATTCCTCTATCCCAATCATTCCTATCCTCCATCAAATCCTATATTATTTTAATCCATTTATCATCCATCTATCATATCAACCCAAAAATACCAATCAATCCATCCAAGTGTAATCAGTCCTAATCCATTTAATCCAATCTTGCAATATAGCTCATCATCCAAAAGCAAACTATTATTTTGATCTAAATTAGTTGAAATATATTGATCCATTAATCCAACAAATCCATGTGTCATTCTTATTGTTAAAAACACAATATTTAGGGTACAAATTGTTCTTATCATTAATATTTCCATCCTCATTACCATCAATCAATTTTTAGCTTGGCTAGGGGCATTATGGGTATGTGCAGGATCATGATGGGCCAAAAAGTGGCAATATTATGGGTATTTGTAGGGTATGTGGCTGATGATTTTTTTTTAACCCAAAATTGATGAAACGAAAAAGGTTTTTAGAGGAGATTCTCAGCTTTCCACCAATATAAATTATGCTTAACTTTGAATTTAATAAATAATTATTATTCATTTTCTATTAGAATTACGACTAAAGTCCTAATCGATAGGCTGATTGAAAAACATCTATAGCTTTCAAACAGTATCACATTTTTTAAATATAAAATATGCATCACATTCTATCCTTCACAAACTATATGACTAAAAAAAGAAAATTTAAATTTCATGAAGTTTTGACCAAGTTAAGGTGGTCAGACATACAAGTTTTTATATTTTTTAAAAGTTGTAATAAAAAAATCATAATTAATTATTTAATTGGAAACAAATTACAAAAAAATATGCATCACATCTAGACATGAGTCATATACTTATATATAAAATCTTATAAAAAAATATTATCATTTTTTTATGGTTAGGGTGGTCAGACAGACACCTACTTCTTATTTTTTCCCTGAAATTTAAGTACTACTCCATTGAAATTTCAATTTTTTACCAAATAGATTTATAAAAAATAAAAATGAACCTAGTAGTTTAGAAACTAAATTCAATTTTCTACAGATTCTATTCTTACATATTTTTGAATAATATAGATAACTTATTCAAATTTTTACATCAAGTTGCCTAACACTGATTTTTCTGAATTTTTTGCCACTTAAGGGCCTATTTTTTCCATGATGATCCTGCACATACCCTTATCCTAGCTTATTTTTGGTTTTTTGTGCATGATTTCTTGTTGATTGTGCTTTTTTTATTTATCATTTTTTACATTTATCATGTTATTTACATCATATTTCCACAAAGGCATCATGTTCTTCCATATCATCTCGTCATTAGGCATATATGTTCACACTTGACATTTTTGATCAGGTACTTGACACATTGTCATCCTAGTTACTTATAGCTTGGTACACAACATCAAGTATAATATCTAGGTTATACCACTACAACATGATTCTTATCCATTATTTCTCTCCATCCATTTATCTCAATTCCATCCTCTTTATATCCATCATCCTCTTGTCCTCCTCTCTATTTCAAGAGCACACTCATGTTTTTTGAACTCACCTATCCTCTTGAGGGGACATACCAAAACCTCCTTGACATCCTTCCTCATCTTAATAGTGACTGGGGAATCATGCCATTAGTCATCATCCCTTTATACCCACTATATTGTATTCTTCTTTGATGCAATGCCACTCCTTAGATTTGTGGCACTATACCAAAAAGTGATAAAATGTAGACATATAAATGTGTTCATATGTACCATAAAAAATTGTCACCCTTGACAATTTCACACTAGGTTTAGCTTCCCCCTACATGCTTGGACCTAATTATACATTTAATTACCCATTTTATACATATCTTCATAAAATCAAACAATGGGGAATGAAAGTAAGCATTTAATATTTACACTGACACTTTAAGGCCCTAAAAAGGATGGGTCTGGTCTAGGGTACCCCACACCCTTGACCAACCCATTTTGGATATGTCAATGTCAATATTTTTTTATTTGAATTTCCAATTTTATTTGTTGGCTATCGACATTTTATTTTTGGTAAATTAGAAAAATTACAGATAAATACAAAATATTTCACCATTTCAACCCTAGCAATTTTGGAGAAGGAAATTAAGATTATTATTAAGCAATCAAGAGCACAATTATCAATGTTATTTCAATATTTATTTTATTTAAGTATCATGTCAATCATTCATCATGTTTTTATAATTTTTTTTTCATGTTTTGTGTTCATTTGTTTTGAGAGTACTAATGCTCGTAGGACATCAAATCAAGCAATCAAATTCTCCTTAAAGGTGATGAGTACATGGCTTTAGTCCATCAAGGAATGTAAACCTGAGTGGTGAGTTGTAGTATTAGTCAATTCATTACTTTCTTATCATTTAGCCTATGCCCAACCGAGGGTAAGATATCTTTATACATCATCATAGCCGTTGTGGAGGTAGAAATACCAAAGTGGGGTTTGACTTAGGCAAGCCCCTATATAACACAACCCTTCTCTCCCTTTCATGTGTGCAAGTTTTTAGACCTAAAGAAAATTGAAGGAAGATTGAAGACTAATTGTTCATTCATGCATTCAATTCCTACAAGTTGTCAAACCATGTAAATTGGATTTTCTCAGTAATAGATGAAGTTCCAACAGTGACCCTAGGAGAACAAGACCTACAAACCAAAGACGTCAACCTTGTAATTTTAGACCTTAAAAATTAGGAGTCTAGTCTAGGGTGCACCACACCTGTGAACAACTATTTCAATATCAAATTTAGATGTTAGGTTCCTCTATGTTTTCCCTTTATGTTTCCAAATTTTGTTTATGTCTTTTTGTTTTACATTTCTCAAAAAATTTCAGTTCGCTAGATTTTCGTAGTTTGCCTAGAAACATTGTTGCATCCTAAAAATTTGTCAATTAATAATAATCCAATCATTCAAAATCATCCCACAACACTAGATTTAAACCCTGATCCACCATTTTGTCTCTTCCATTGCGGTTTGTAGCCAAGTGGGTGTTGAGATCATTTTTAATCCACCCTAATTGGGAGAAGTGTGATTTAGTCTTAGATCCCTTTTCCCAACCAAATATTTTTGGTGAACCTGACTATTTCTTACACTTTAAATCTCTTAAAATATAAAGCATATCATTTCAAAATTGGATTATTCCTTGAAGAGAAACTAAAATAATTGGATAATGATTTAGAAGGTCTTCAAGACTATCTAAGCATTGAGAGTTTAGTTGGAGCTATGGTGCCTATTATGGAAAACCCTAGGAAATTGATAAATGAATCTCAAGGAATAGAAGTGTTGCGTAGTCTAGCTCACATAGTATATGCTAACATCCCTATGATAGCTAGTTGCACTAAAGCATTTATCAATGCTTAAAACCAAGTAGGAAAAAAAGCTTCCTCTCCCACAATCATGCCTTCTATTCCCACATTTACAAATTTAGCCATAGAATCAACAATATAGTATATAAGTGGCTTAAATCCAAGCTTAGGGCTTCCTTGTGTGAATCCTTATACTTTTGTCACATCACCCATAATATTTCCATGTTCATCACCCCTCATAAATATGCAACATAGTAATCCATTAGTCACTCATACTCTAGTTCACCATATTCAGAAAACTCTTAAAATATGTCATCCAATGATCCACTCATAAATCAACTTTTACAAAACATGACATCTCTTCAACAACAGATTTCAACCTTAAATCAACTCAAAATGGTAAACCTCTATAATACCTCACACATAATCCTTTGTTGTTTTCCATTCTCAAAACACCATACCACAAAACATTAAGATACCCCAATTTGAAAAGTATAATGGTAAGGGAGATCCTAACAACCATGCATCGAATTTTTCCATGTTATGTAGTGATTTCATTTTTAAAGATGCCATCTTAACAAAACTATTCCCTAGAACATTGAAACACATATCCTTGGAATGGTTTTAATCATTGCCAAAAAAATTAATAACCTCATTCACACAACTTGTTTGTGAATCCTTATACTTTTGTCACATCACCCATAATATTTCCATGTTCATCACCCCTCATAAAAATGCAACATGTAGTAATCCATTAGTCACTCATACTAGTTCACTATATTCAACAAACTCTTAAAATATGTCATCCACTGATCCACTCATAAATCAAATTTTACAAAACATGACATCTCTTCAATAACAAATTTCAACCTTAAATCAACTCAAAATGGTAAACCTCTATAATACCTCACACATAATACTTTGTTTCTTTCCATTCTCAAAACACCCATACCACAAAACATTAAGATACCCAAATTTGAAAAGTATAATGGTAAGGGAGATCCTAACAACCATGCATCAACTTTTACCGTGTTATGTAGTGATTTCATTTTTAAAGATTCCATCTTAACAAAACTATTCCCTAGAAAATTGAAACACATGGCCTTGGAATGGTTTTTATCATTGTCAAAAAACTCAATAACCTCTTTCACACAACTTGTTTGTGCATTTCTACAATATTTTAAAGAAAATATTAGTCCTTAAGTGATGTTAATAGACTTAGTTCATTGTAAATAAGGACCTAAGGAAAATAAAACTGACTTTATAGGATGATACCAATCACTTTACTCACAAATCTTCTATAGCCTTCCTAATGCTAACATTCAAAGAGTTTTCATAGGAAACTTGCAACCTAGTATTCGAGAATATATTTTATTAATGACGTATCCATCCTTTACACACTTATGTATGACTCTTCATGTGATTATCAGATATTGGTTACTCAATATGAAGGAACACCTTCATCAACTCCTATTGGCCAATCTGAATCCACACCTCAAAAGAACTACCCTTCATTTAAAAAGTAAAAAAAAAACTTCATTAAGATAAACACTCCCCAATCTGCCAATAACATTGAAACACACGTCGTTGTCACAAGTACAACTCCCTATCAATTTATACCAAGAGATAGGAAATTTTCATGTAATTTCCCAATTCTCTTCATACAATAATGTTGTAGTTATTAAGTAAAAACATGATTCAACTCCCTACGATTAGACCTATTGACACAAGTAAACATTTACCACCAAACTTTAATGCAAAATAATTTTGTCAGTACTCATCATACACCTATATATGATACAAAATGATGCATGTGTCTTAAGCAATAGGTATAATAGATCATCAATTCTAATCAAATCCAGTTGGTTGGTGTTAATGACAAAAGAAATAAATTAGTTTCACCACCTAACCAAAACTTACAAATATTAGCCAACCCATTACCAAGTCATTCATCCAACTTTGTGCAATGTAGTGATAATGACGAACATGATGATTTTTCCAATGTTGTTAACATAATAGAAATTCAACCTCATAGGGATCACACCACTTTATTGCCTAATATTCCTTTTACACATATTGATGCATCCATAAATGTACCCAATGGTCCTCTCTATATCACTGATATAATTAATGACAAACCCACAAGGGGAATACTCATTGGTCCTATGTGTCTAGAGAATGAGATCACTAAATAATTCTTATTTATGCATTAACTTTACAAATAAAACCATATACAATCGAAAACATGGATAAAGATATGATGGTTTTGTTCCCCCTATGATAGGTTCAATCACTCTCAGTAAAATTTGGACCCAGATAATTGGATGTTTCATTTACCATCATTCCAACATTGGACCATTTTCATTTAAAGTTAGGTTATCCATGGTTACTCTCAATGAATGTGGTCCCATTGGTTATGATCCACAAGCGCATAAAGTTCCCATTTGAAGATGAAATGCATATAATTTATCATAATGGGTTTAAACCTTTGGATTCCTATGGAAACTTTTCACTAGGTTTATTTTAGCCTCAACCTATTGAACCTATTAAGCTTCATGAGGATCTCTTTTTAATATCATATCAAAAGTTTAAATCCAAGCGTATAGTTGAATCATCTCTTCATAATATCCCACCCGAGGTTACTCCGTATAATGTGATTTTAATGGATGTTTCTTCTACCCCAACTATAATAGAGGAACCTAAGTCTAAATCAAGTATCCTCATCCATATCGTATTTACATGCTAAAATTCTACCTCTACCATACTATAAAATACCAAGAGATAATCATGTAATTAACCTTGTGCCTCCAAAATAAAAACAATTTTTTAGACCTAAGAAAATGGTGGTCTCTCAACTTGAAGTGGTCCTTTCAATTCCTACTCCAAAGAAATAAAAGAGACCTATGATTAACCCATCACAAGTTGAAACCCATGCAAGAAAAAATAGAAGTGAAAAAAATCATAAACATAGATGTCATGTCATCTATCATCAACTTGTTGAAAAGAGTGAAAACTTACCTAATGACCAACCACCCATCCAAAACAACTTTGATGAATTACCTCCCGCCCATCCATCCTCACCTTTTCCTGAATCCACCTCACCACCCTTGCCAAACCATGAAATTGAACCTTAGCTATCCCAACCTAAGCAATGGATGAAAGAACAAATGAATGATGTTGCTCACAATCATGAAAATAATAAGAAACCTATTATGATAGATTCATATAATGAAGATTGAGATAAACAAGAAGAAAAAAGGAATATAATAATGAACTTGCTCTTATATTTTCAAAATCCATGAACTTAAATTGGGGCAATCATGATGATCCTCTTGATGAGAGTGATTCACCATGTATTGAACCTATTGCTACTCCTTATACGATGCTTGCTGTACTCCCTTTAGCATATTTTCCACCTTCCATTTATGATGAATAAGATTGGGATACATATGATTCTCTTTAGACTGACTCACATCATGTGTAATATCTTTGTGCATGTTTATATGTTCTTTCTTTCATGTGATGTGATCTCCCGTGATGTGTTGCTTATGTTTGTGTTTTCTTTGGATGACCCTTATTGTTCTCATTGGTACAAGGATACAAACAAAACAAATATGTTGTCACATTCATATATTTGTATCCTCATTATTTTTTATGTTGTGTGCATTTTGGTTATCTTGTGTTTTCCTTTTTGGGGATGATGCAAGGTATTGAGGCATTTAGGTCTGTTCCATGTTGAACCAAAATTTTGTGTGTTGTCTTGATGTGTCATTCCTTCATTGTGTTCATAGTTCCATGAGTATCTAGGGAATGATGTTGATTACAAGCATAATCATATTACATATTATCTATGGTCTATACTGACCTTGGATCCATGGATCCCTTACATGATATCTTTTATCTTGTTATGTGGCTTTGTCCTAGGGGAAACCCATTGTCATGAGTCAGTTTTTATTGGGAACATATCATTGGAATAGGGTTTTCCAATAAACTCTCATGGCCTTCCATGTTAAAAGTATTATCTTACTAGATACCTTAAAATCAATTTCTCACAGCTAGTGTTAGAAATTAATTTAAGGTAGGGGCATGCATTCCATTAGATGATTCAATTTGTTCACACACATTAGACTTAGTGATACATTGGCTTGGAATTTTGATCATTTTATAGCACCTTATTATAATTATTGGGATTATAATTATTGGTACAGTTGATATGAGAACACACCTAGTGAATACCAAACTTCACTAGCCTTTACGTGTTTTTCATTTTCTACTCTCAAAAAGCTCACCAAGTGAATATCAAACTTCACTAGCCTATGGTGCTTTGGTTCATGGTTCAACTAGAAAATATTGGACTTTGTTAGAATGTCTCATTAATGCCTTGGGTATGAATCCTAGTGAGATTTATGTAGAGCTTGCTAGTTTGTGATTTTCATAACCCCTTTTTTGCATGTTTACATTATGTTTGCATTGTGTTCACATCATGTTCACATTGTGTTTTGTTTTGTTTCATGTTTATGCTTGTGTTATGTTATGCCATGTGTCTTTGTCATGCACGATTCATATTTTTCATGCTATATTGTGTCTCGTATATGTGCGTTTCTTTGTTCTTATAGTGTATTGTCATGAAATCTTAAATATGGGGGCTAGCACATCCCCTAGATTTGATGTTGTCCTATCTCTTCAATATTTGGATAATTGAACCCTTCTTGACTTATCCATACTTTAATGTGAGTCTAAGTGTGAGTTCATACTTTCACTAAAGTGAGGGCTAAATGTAGCATAAAAAATTGTCACCCTTGACAATTTCACACTAGGTTTAGCTCCCCCTATGTGCTTGAACCTAATTATGCATGCATTACCTGTTAAATATCTTCAAAAATTCAAATAATGGGAAATGAAAGTAAAAATTTAATATTTACCCCCAACACTTCAGGCCTTGAAAAGGATGGGTATGGTCTAGGGCACTCCACACCCTTGACTAGCCCATTTTGGCTCCATTTTTGATATGTTGGTGCTAATATTTTATTATTTGAATTTTTTAATTTCATTTTTCGACTATCAACATTTGATTTTTGAGAAACTAGAAGAATATGCTTATAAATACTGTAGAACCAAGATCCTAGTACCTACAAAACACCACAAACAAACACATTAGAAGATTGAAATGCAAGTTAGAATCTAGGTTCCCTATAAAATCCATTTAACAATGCTCAAATATGAATGAAAGCAAGAACACTACAAAAAAGCAACAAGATAGATTAAATCCTATTTGAAAGCATGCAAACTCTTGATCTTATGGGGGAATTGGTGCCAATTTGATGTGAAAATTGGCCCTTTCGCAACTCCAATGATGCAATTTTGATGAGTGATGATGAGTGATCCACTTTGTTGAAGATTCAAGTATGCCTCATGATGAAAAACTTGCATAACCTAGCTAAGACTTTGATAAATGGATGAAAATTGCTAATGTTTGAGGATGGATTAGAGTATAGTAAGTTTGCTCAAATTGTGGATGATCAAAGAGGAGAGAAGCCTCTTATTTATAGAATGACAAGTTGGAGAAATGCCCAAAATGAAGCAATGTGGTACTAATATTCAACCAATGGCAAGATGCCACTTGTCAAGAGATGAATAGATGAAGGATGTGCACATTTTGATGAATGTGCCCATAAATGCATAAATTTGAAAGTTGAAAATGGTGAAATGACAAGGTGGATGAAGAGTCAAATGGAGTAATGACCACTTGGATCAATGAAAAAGGACTTATGAGATGAAATAAATGTCTTGTTGGAAGGACAAAGTCCACTTGGATTTGAATTCAAATTTGAAGGAATATTCCTCTATTATGCCATGTTGAGAAAAAATAGAGATTTAATAAATGAATTAAATCTATTTTCATGTGCAAGTGGCAAAAGCTAGAGGATGGGACATGGATTAGGATTAAATTAATCAAGGGTTAATCAATTTAATGAGGGATTAGATGATGTGACAATTTTGACTTAGATTTATGGGTTGATTTAAATCAAAAGATGAGAAGAATATGATTTAAAGATTAATTAAATAGAGATTTTGATTTATTTAATTAAAATGGATGATGTTAGATTAAATCAAATAAGGTTTTAATTTATTTAATTGAATGAGATAGACTTTAGAGATTAATTAAATAAAAATGATTTATTAATTAAATAAAGAGCTAGGGTTAGATTGATTGATTTAATTAACGAGGGAGAATGACTTAATCAGATAAAATGATTTATTTAATTAAGAGAGGGAAATTGATGAATTTAATCAAATAAGGGTATTCGATTAAATGGTTAGACCGAGGGATGATTAAGGATGAAATGGTGTTAGTAATCAGGATCAGATGTGTAATGCCAATTAGTACATTTTTCGTGTCTACATTTTGCCCCTCTTTGAAGCGATGCACTCGCTGCGTTGTTTCAAAGAATAAGTTGTCTTGATCAAAGAGCCAATTTTTTTTATTTCAAAAAATTCCCTCATGTTGCCCCAGTGGACAAAACATGCTGCTATATTGCCCCCTTGAGAGATCGGATGAAAATTCTAATTTTTGGGTGATCTCACGAAAAAAGAGGACAAGGTGCCCGATGGGTCTAGAAAGTCTCCAGGAGGCCAAAAACATAAAAAATGATGCAAAACAGCCTTCAGATAGACAAAAATGGGATTGGGGGTCTGAAACCTTAGCAGGACAGCTAAACGTGGTAAGAAAACCCTAATTTTTAGGTTTAAATAGGCCTTGAGGGGCCACTTCCAATTCATTTTCACATTCAACCTTAAGAGATTTTGCAACTTTGAGCTCTGACACTTTGGCGAGATGGCACAGCAACAACTCCCCATGCACATTTCTGACAGAGTACAGACACATCAGAGGCTTCCCGACACTAGACCACCGGTGAGTCAACTTGATTCGCGCTTGATTTTTGATTTATGTGTGCATTTATTACGTTTGAAATTTAGGTCTTTAGGAGCAGTGCTAAATAGCACCACTCAGATTTTTAAACAGAGCTGCTCGGAGTCAAACTGCACCACTGTCGCGAATAGCGACACTGCGGTGCAGTTTGGAGTTTGAGTCCAAATTCCAAACTGAGGCACTTTTACAGAGTGCACCACCATAATGCCCTTTAGAATTAGGGTTTCACGCTAAATTCGATTGCCATCGCAAAATGTGACATTGTGGTGCAATTTGGGAGTTTGAAAGCTCTAGCGGTGCAGTTTGAAGTTTTCAAACTACACCACCTTCACATGCAGTGACATTGGAGTTACTTTCGGGACACTAAGACAAGCCATAATCAAGATTTTTTTGATGATTTTTAACATGGTGTCTTTCTTGATGTAGGAGGAGGCAAGACAAATATACTCACGTGAGCACATGTCTCAAGATATTTTCAACCTTCTGAATGATTTGTCTGATTGAGAGCAAGAGCACTTAGGAGAGATGGGTCTTTGGTACATTGCCTATGCATTGCTTGTGCGTACACACTTGGGCATGATGATGACACTTGCTAAGAGGTGGCACAATGAGACCTCTTCATTCCACCTTCTAATAGGTGAGGCCATAGTCACACTGGAGGATGTGTGACGAATCTTGAGATTGCCTATCCACGAAGAGCAAGTTATTTACGATATGGATACCGGGAGGGAGGCCTGCTATACCATCTTGGACACTGATCAGATTATATTCTGCAAGGGCCAGATTGAGTTAGAGCACCACAGGCCTCTCATATCACCCTATCACTTAGTTATTATGGCCATCATATCAGGTCTCATCGCACCAGATTGACGAGGTTGATACTTCAGTCCTGGATTGGGGCTCGCTTGGGAGCGCATGGTCCGATGGTGACCGACACTGCTTGCATGGGGGCTAGTTCTGCTAGCCTCTCTTTACAAAGATCTTCATGAGTTTTCCTATTTGGACAATAGAGCACTTGGGGTGAGGGCTACACTCTTGCATATCTGGGCATGGGAGCACATCCCCATTCTCTATCTGAGAGTTGTTGTAGTTCTGATGGAGCTAGATGATCCAGTGGTCTGGCGATATAGAGGAGGCCTTTCATTCACTCACACTAGATAGCACGAGATTCCTCATTGGAGGAGGGTCCTTGACGATATGCGAGTATTCAGATGGTGACCGTACCTTGGACAACCTACATGGTTTGATGATGCACAACAACTTTTCTTCACCCGCTAGGATAGACTTATGCAGGACAGGGAGCATACGATGCTCGAGATGTACCTACCAGGCAAGGTTCAAAGATAGTTCAGTGAGGCACAAGATAGGCTAGATGATCAGTACAAGACCATTTTTTCCAGGACTACGAGCCAGAGTTCTTGGGGTTGGTACATACCTGCCCATGAGGCATTTCAGAGTTTCATGTAGCTGGTGGCCAGGCCATATGACCAAGGATAGGAAGATCCAAGGACTATGCAGGCCTACAGGGATTGGTTTAGGCTGCTGATTCGTTTGATAGTTCTGGGGACAACATCTACTCGATGAAGAGCGAGAGGCAGGGGGAAGGATGGTGCTGAGGTGGTAGAGATCATGATCAGGTAGGTAGTGGGCCACCACCGGTTCATCAGGTTCAGGATCATGGACCCCAAGATCAACCACACAAAGATCCATAGGTGGGAGAGTAGAGATAGGATACCCCCTGGCAGGACCGGGATTCGAGACATCAGGATCAAGACTAGGCGCATCAGGATAGGGTCTTGACACTACCCAAAGATGGGGACTAGGAGTAGTCAGTCCTACATCCACCTCTCTAGCCAGACCCTAGAGACAAGAATATTTTGTAGTTGCAAGCCCAGGTATATGCATTGACAACTGAGAGAGATTTGCTATGGGTGGACCGAGACTAGGCGGTCTAGTAGAGGCAGGCTGAAGAGTTACATGCAGAGGTAGAGATGGGCCGACGATAGTAGTTAGAGAGCACAATTTCCTCCTCATCGAGGAGCATTGTTTTGCTACGAGCCTACAGAGAGGCCATCTAGGAGGTCAATTATTATAGGTTGTACTACTACCAGGCCATACTGAGGGTAGGAAGAGTGCCAAATTTTTCACAGAGGATAGGGCATAGGCTAGTAGAGGACCATAGTGAGAGAGCAGGTGGCGAGGGCAGCAGCCAACAGGGCTAGGCCTCAGTTTTGATCAGAGATAGGATTCTTTTTGCGCCCGATGGGCTTGTTTTTGATAGCCCCATGGGCCATATTGTACTTATTGACATTACATGTACATTGATCCAATTTTTGTACCATGACAGTGTATATGTTGTTGATATATATGAGATAAGATGTTTTTATGCAATGTTCTACTTTATTTATGCATTATGAATGCTTTTTTACTTTATATATGCTATGTGATGCAATGATGTTATGATGTTATGATGGTCGAATATGCTTATGTGATGATGCTATCTTTTTGATATCTTTTTTGCTATGATATGATGATGCAAAATGCAATGATTATGCGACTGACAGATCTATATTATGTTCTAATGGATGAGATGCAATCTTTTTCCTTATCTTTTCTTATGCATTATATGGTGATATATTTATATGATGCCTATGATGATGTTACTTATGCATATGGTTATGAATGTTATGATGATGCTTATGATATGATGTGATGGATGCACATGATGTTCTATATGGATGCAAATGAATGTAAATGCTTTAAATGATGAAATGCTTAGAATAACGAATCTATATTATGAAAATGATGGGAATGCAATGTATGTGATATGATTTAATATTTCCTATATGATATGATATACAGTATGCTAATGGTTTGTGGATGCAGGATGAATGCAACGATGATGGTGATTTAACTGTCATGGTACCATGTTAGTGTGAAAATCAAGAGATAGAAGAAAATAAGAAATTCCAACAAGACACAAGAGATGATAATGATGATGATGATGATGATGATTACTTGTCGAGGAGTTGGGATTTTCAAAGGACCAATTATCTTATGTTTGATTACACATGTAGGTAGGATGCATCAAGGTATAAAGAACCAAGATGGTGTTGCACCTAGTGTGAAAGACTTTGACTTGACAATTAGATAGGAGTACTCCTGTTCACACCTAGTGTACGAAACCTTATTTAGAATGTAGTTCAGATATTTCAAACATCTCAGGCCAAGTCATAGGAAAGAAAGCCTTCCCATGTGGTCAACAAGATATCTAAAACATCCTCCCTACACCTAAACAAAGCACACATGACCAAGTTATATTACAAGAATATCCAATAAGCACAATAGATAAAAAGATAATGATCATTGCCCCATTCCTATCTCTCTAAATATTTTGATTAGACATCATCAAGAGGTCCTTGGAATGAGTGCAATAAGATAAATCAACAAGATAAAGATAAAGTAAACAAACAAGCCAATGTTCTTCAATACCATTAGCCAAGACTAAACTATGGTGATGCCTGATGTTGATGTCCATTATAGGAAGGATGCATCCTAGGACATGATGATATCAAATGATTTGATATGGGATTGATTGGATGATAAGCTATTGACACAAAGAGTTGACCAACTTGTTTACATATTGACTTAGACTTGAGATTTTGACGTTTTGGTTTTCACTTTTGATCTGCTAGACTTGTTTTCGACTATTTCACCAAAGGTTGAGGATGACAATAATTCATTATGAATGATGCTTATTATAGGTGAAAGTGAGATGAGACAAATGGATTTTTTCAAATATTTGGATGTTTTTGGAGTTTTTGAAATGTTTTGAGGCTATTTTTTGGTATTTTCAAGGTTTTACAAATGTTTTGGGGTTTTCTAAGATTTGACCAAGAGACTAACCTAAAGACCTATCCTAGGGGCCTCAGGGGTTAATCAACATATTAGCCTTGCCTACATTATACACATAGAGACCACGTAGTTTGATTGACACAAAATCGGTTATTTGATGAGATATGAACAAATGGATTGCCAATTTTTTATGACAGAGTCCTAAAGGATTGACCTAAGTGTCTCGGGGGATGATCAAAGATCAAACTTGCCTACATTCAAGGCTTAGAGACCCGTAGTTCGACAATACAACTCTTTTTTTGACTTTTTGATTGAATTTTTGACCTGTTTTTGGATTTTGACATCATGTTCTAGATGTTTTGTATTTTTTTTTGATTTTCTGCTATTTTTGGATTTTTGGATTTTCTATTGTTTTTGGATTTTCTAATTTTTTGATGTTTTTGGATTTTTTGATTTTCTGCTGTTTTTGGATTTTTTGATTTAGGGACCTCAAGAACATACACAAATCCGATCTGATGAGAACATGCCCCCAGCGTGATGTAATAGATTACTCTGATTAATGTAGGACAAACTGACCTTGAGGATGGGCCGAGTAGTACTAGGAGGGATCATGACACAAACACATGACCAAGCTATGATGCAGATGTTGAACGGATGGGTGATAGATGGAGATATGGAATGCGATGGATGGTTGATGCAGAACAGGTCGTGAAGATCCTGGTGGATGGAAAGTGATTATTTACACAAGGTGCCTGTTTTCCAGGTTTTCACCGAGGTACTTTCCCAAAGTGCCACCAAGGTGGTTTTCACTAGAGGATGATTTTTTCTCTTTACTATTTTTTGATCCTTTTGCTAATTTTTTTGGATTTTTTTCTTTTTTTGTTGTCACCAAGACACCTGTTTGCCAGGTTTTCATCAGGGTAACCATTTTCTTAGGACATTTTCTAATTTTTTGATTTTTGGTTCTATACCTTGAAGGATTTAGGCATAATTTTTTTTAAGATGAGAGTTGTTCATGGGCTCCTATAGAGGTTCCCCTTTAGGTGTTGATAACTGATATGCCCCTGACTTGTAGCTCGCTGTGATAACAAATGGGCCCAACCAGTTGGATTCAAAGTTTCCTTTGCTGTTTGGATTTGGGACATTCTTTTGGTTCTCCTTTAGCACAAGTTCTCTCACCTGGAAGGTCTGACTCTTGATCTTTTTTTTATAGCTCCTCTTGAGTCAATTTTGATAGACCTGCAAATGATTTAATGCTTCCATACATCACTCATCCAGTAGCTCTAGCTCATTTAGTCTTGATACTCAGTATTCCTCATCTGTGATGAGGTTTTGTAGTGATATTCTTTGTGATGGGAGCTCAATCTTGATGGAAAATATAACTTTTGATCTATAAACTAGGGAGAATGGGGTGGCGCCGGTGAGTGTGCGGATGCTAGTTTGATAATCCTAGAGGGCGAGATTCAACTATAGATGCTAGTCATGACCTGTGTCATTGACTATCTTTTTGAGGATCTTTAAGATGGTTTTATTGGTGGCTTCTACTTGGCCATTGCCTTGGGGATAGTATGGTGTGGAGAAGCGATGTTAGATTTTGAATTTGTTGCAAAGGTCACAAACCTCCTGATTTTTGAATGGTGTCCCATTATCTAGGATAATGGCTTGTGGGACACCATAGTTGCATATGAGATAGTTCAGGATGAACTTTGATATCTGCTTCCTAGTTATGTAGGTCATTAGTATGGATTCCACCCACTTTGTAAAGTACTCAGTGGAGGTTATGATAAACTTGTGGCCATTGGATGAGGTGGGAGTGATTTTCCCTACAAAATCAAGCCCCCACTGTGAAAAGGGGCATGGTGTAACAATCAGATGAAGCTCTTGAGCTAGAGCATGGATGAGGTCCCCATGCCGCTGACATTGTAAACACCTTCTGACGTAATCATGTGCTTGCCTTTCCATAGTAGGCCAATAATACCCCATCCTCAACAATTTCTTGGCCAAGGTCATTCCGCTCAAGAGTGAACCAGAAATCCTATTATGTACCTCAGTTAAAGTAGTCAAGGATTCTTCAACGTTTAGACAACATAATAAGGTTCCCTCTATGCTTCTACGGTACAAGGTATTTCCTAGGATGACAAACATAGATGATTTTTTAACAAAGGATTTCTTGAGATTTGACGTTATGTTAGTTGGGAGGACTCCTATTCTTAGATAAGTATAAATTTCATGGTACCAAGGATCACCAGGACCAACGATTTCACACACGAATTCTAACTCTGGTACCTTGAATGTAGGTATGAGAAGTTGCTCTATGAGGGATATCCAGTAGGGATCCAATCGTTGCCATGGTGTCTGCTGCTCTGTTGTTGGCTCTGGGAATATGCTCAAATGTGATCTCAATGAAGGATTCCTTGAGAGTCTCCACCAATTTCTTGTATGGGGTCAGCTTATCATCCTTAGTCTGGTACTCGTCATTCACTTGATTGATTATCAGCTGAGAGTCTCCATATACCCTGAGGGCCATAATGTGCCACTGCACTACTATTTTGAGACCTATGGTTAAGGCCTCGTATTCTGCAATGTTATTAGTGAAGGGGAATGCCAAATTGTATGATCTAGGTATACAGTCCCCTTGTGGGGTGATGAAGAAGACACCATCTCCTGATCCATGCTGTGTGTAGGAACCATCAAAGTAGAGTTTCCAGTGGTTAGCTATGTTGAGATTGAAGATGGATTCATCCAAAAACTCTGATATGAGTGGATTCTCTGCATAGATGGGTGCTTCTGCGAGCTGATTTGCAATCACCTAGCCTTTGATTGCTTTCCACTCTATGCATTCAATGTCGTACTTTGATGGTATCAATACCCACTTGGCCATCCTTCCCGTGAGTATTTCCTTTGATAGTAGGTACTTGGGGGGGTCGATCTTGGTGATGAGTTTGATTTTGTGTGCCAACATGTAATGTTTGAATTTTTGTGAAGCAAAAACTACTGCTAGATAGGATTTTTTGATGAATGAGTAGTTTAACTCATGCCCGAACATTGTGCGGCTGATGTAATAGATGGCCCTCTCTGTCCCATTTTCATCGTGCTAAGCTAGGAGAGCTCTGAGGGCTGCTGCTGTTGCTGATACATAGAGGATTAGTGACTTTCTTGGGATTGGTGGCATGAGGACTGTAGGTGTGAGCATATATTCTTTGATTTTATTGAAGGCTTCCTCACACTTGGCATCCCATTTGTATGCTACTCCCTTGTGAAGTAGGTGAGAATATGGGTTTTTCTTGTCTTCCAGTTGTGCTATGAATCTGTGGATAGACTGAAGTCTACCTTGGAGACCTCTCAACTGTTTCAATTTTTTGGGTGCCTCCATCTCGAGGATTGCTTTTACTTTAGGTGGATCTATTTCAATGCCTCTCATTAACACTATGTATCCCAATAGCTTTCCTGATTGTATGCTGAAGACACACTTCTTTGGATTTAAACGAACCTTGTATTCCTCCAGCCTGTCAAAAATAGCACTCAAGGTTGCTATGTGATCTCTCCGCTTTCTAGATTTTGCTAGTATGTCATCAACATAATCTTTGATAGTTTGGTGGATCATTTCATGAAAGATTAACATTCAGGCTCTTTGGTAGGTGGCCCCAACATTCTTTAGGCTGAATGGCATCATGTTCTAGCAGTAGGTCCCCCATGGACAAGTGAAGGTCATTTTGTGTTGGTCTTCTTTAGCAATCATTATTTGGTTGTACCCAGAGAAACCATCCATTAGAGAAGGCATCTCATGTCCCACTGTCATGTATATAGTCATGTCAATGTTAGGTAATGGGAAATCATCTTTCGGATATGCTTTGTTTAGATCTCTAAAATTTGTGCAAATTCAGATGCCCCCATTGGGTTTTGAAACAAGAACTAGGTTTGATACCCACTCGGGATAATCATTTGGTCTTATGAATCCTGCATCAAGTAGCTTTTTCAACTCCATTTTTTACTAGCAAGGCTATTTGGGGGATGCATCTTTCTTTGTTTTTGTTTGACAAGCTTAGCTTTAGGATACACTACTAGATGATGGACCACAATCTCTGGATCAAGTCCGGGCATGTCAGCATAACTCCATGCAAAATTGACCTTTCTTTCCCTTAGGAAAGCTGCTAGGAGTTCTTGTTCCTTGGTCATTAGTGATTCAACATAGAATGTGATGTGTGGAGTTTCTTCTGTTCCTAGGTTGATTTGGTTGCACTTTTCTGCTAGAATTGATGATTTTTCTCGGTGTAGAGCGCTGAGGGGAAGATCGAATCCTTCATCTATGGGTGCCTTAGAGAGGTTTTTTCCATTAGATGCATCCTTTCTTTTTACTGTTTTAGGATCAGAGAGTGCCATAGTGTGGTTTTCACTCAAGGACCTTGAGATTATTCTCAGATTTTCACTTTTGTGACTAAAGGACTTAATCATCTCCCCATAATAATCCTGTGTATCCAAGATGATTTCAAATCCAAATTTATGATCCCCACATGGTATCATGTCTTGCAGTCCCATGAATTCTGAGAATGCCTCATCATTTTTGAATGTGTCAAGAATTGGCGGTCCTCGTTGCTTGTGATCGATGAGTTGGGGGTAGACTAGCTTTATCTCATGGGATTGGTTTTTAGACTCATAGGATAGGGTGCTGATCATAAGAAGTGAGGAATTCTCAAAAAGCATTAGTAGGTCAGTTATGGTATCTTCCTCATCATTGCTACTACTACAGATGTTAGTTATATCAAACATGAAATTGTCTATGACGTGACCAGTAGACACATGTAGGCGAAGTTCAGCTGGTGTTGGCTGATGGAGAGTCATGACTTCTTTAACTAGGGGACCTCGTCCACATATGGTTATACTCAGAGGGTTACATTTGAGGCCAAGATTTCTCATTCACGTCTCAGGAATGAGGGGTATTAGAAGCCCATTGTCATTTTTCCCCAATTTGTGGTTTCTATCATAGCCCATTGCGAGCATCATTTGCAAGCCTTTGCTATTGTCGTCCATATGTAAATCAGCTACTGGTCTATTGTCTTGGTACAAGAGATGGGATGGGTCCTCCTCTATCACTTCTCGAATGAGATCTCCCCAACTTCTGAAGTTGGGATATCCTTCAGGGGATGTTTGGGATGTGGAGGCTTCATTTGATTGTGGTCTTCCTCGTGATTTGGGAGATTGTGGTAACTCTCCTACCATGAAGGCATTCTTGGGAATTTTATAGTTTTCACAACCATTGTCCTAGATGATGACTTTGATATTAGAGATGGTGGGGATGGTGAGAGTGGAAGGTATCTCTGTCACATAAGTGGAAGCGAGAGTGGCTGGATCAGTGTATGGTGTTGATGGGCCTTCATCATTTTTAGGCACTTGGGGAATCTTGTAGTATTTTGCCTCTAGGTTCTTGCAGTAGGAGAATGGTTCGAGATCTCCATGGATGGTGACCTCTTGGCCTTCATATGTGAATTTTATGCATTAATGGAAGGTTGATGCTACTACTTGCATTTCATGAATCCATAGACGCCCCAAGAGAATGTTATAAGGCAAGTTGAGGTCCAGGACCTGATAGGTAGTTTCCATGATTATTGGCCCTACTTGAATAGGGAGTTGAATAGTTCCCTGAGACACTCTTTCTTGGTCATCATATGCCCTGATTGTGATTCCTTTTCCTTTTTCGATGGAGTCCTCTGAGATTTTTAGGTTCTTTATGAGCTTAAGGGAACAAATGTTCAAGCCCACACCTCCATCCACCAAGACTCGCTTGACTTTGTTTTTATGCACTAGGACCTCTAGATGGAGTGCACGGTTGTGAGATGGTTGTGCGGGAAAGTCCTGATCAAAGAATGCAAGGAGGTTGGGGGTAATGATGTTTCTGACCATAGCTTGGAATTGTTCTGCATCAAGACCCGTAGGGATGGTGGATGAAGCCTATGCTTGCTCAAGGATCTTGCGGTGGGCGAATGAAATTTTTAGCAACTCCATGATGGAGATTTGTGCTGGGGTTCTTTTCAGTTGATCAAAGAAATTATAGCCATTGGGAATAGATCTTCGGTTGGAATTGGGTGCTTTGTTTGGTTGGGATGACCCTGCAATGGTAATCTTCTTGCCTCTTGTTTTGACTCCACAATTAGCATGGGCTCCCTTGATGGTGATAGTGGCGTAGTACTCATCCATGGATGTGATGACATGATCGTACACATGATTTACACTCTTGAAGGTTCCTTTTCCTTTGTCGTTGTTATTGCTCCCTTTGTTGTTGTGGTTAGGCATTAAATTCATGTATATCTTGATGTTCTGATTTCCTACTAGCTACTCCACATTTATGATTTTTTGATCAATGAGGTCTTGGATTAGGTTTTTCAACCTCATGCAACTGCTAGTGGTGTGCCCTTTGATTTTGTGAAAGTCACAAAGCTGGTTTTCATTGTACCAAGGTGGTTTCACATCTGGTTTCTGGTAATTCTCATAGGTGGGAGCCTTGATGAGGTTTTCACTTTTCAATTTCTTCATGATGACCTCGAGTGGTTCCCCAAGGTAAATGTACTTCTGCTTGGGGGAGTTTTTGTTTTGCTGGGGTGGTCCCCTTTGATCATTGATGTTGTTGATGGTTTGATTGTTTGGCTGTTGTGTTGCTATGTTAGCTTGATGATTGTTTTGATGGTGGTTTTGGGGTTGCTGTTGAGGTGCGGGTGTGTTTTTCTGAGGGGCACTAATGACAACTTTGGCGTCAATAACACCATCATTGGTAACATTTTTGTTTCTTGCCCATGTGCGAGGTTTGTCATTGTAACTTGTGGATGGGAGATTGTTTTGTTGTTCGAGATATGTAGGTGATCCTCTAGGTTGTGTCATAAGGGCTCGTTCGATGTTGAGCGCCTTGGAGATCAGTTGGTCATATGTAGTGATACCTTTCACTTTAAGATGGAATGCCAAGGCTCCATCGAGGTTTGAAATGATAGTGTAGACTTGTTCTTCTGGCATGATCCATTTTCTTTGATTGGCCTTGGATCACCATCATTGTAAGAAAGAAGCAAATGATTTGTTCTTACCTTGTTTTAGAGATGAGAGTTCCTCTAAACTGACATCCATACCGATATTAAATGTGTAGTTTTTGATGAATGCGTCAACTATTTCTTGGAACTTCTTGATGCTTGGGAGAAGGTGAGAGAACCATTCCATACTGTGGCCGTCCAAGCTTCTAGGAAATAGTAGCATCAGATATGTATCGTCATACATGACTTCCATGTAATGAACCTAGAATTCCCTGATGTGATCTTTAGGGTTTCTTGTCCCATGATATTTATCAAATTTGGGGATTTCAAATCCCTTCGGGAATGGTTTCATTGCAAGACTCCTATCAAATGGATAAGGACACAAGTTGCTGGGTGTTTTTGTGGTTCTCCCTGATTGAAGGTCAAGCACTTGTTGCGAGAGCATTGTGCTATCACATCATTTTGTGGATTAGGGGGTGGAGTGAAGGTGTTTTGCGGTGGTTTGATTGTTGGTGGGATGGGTGGATTGGTTGGTGTATTGATGGATGGTGCTTGCACATTCTACTGAGCCAAGTATGCTTGCAATTGCTACTATACCAACAACGCTTGTTGTTGGTCCTGTTACTGTTGTGCTAGTAGTTCCTGTTGCTGAGCTTGCTATTACTATTGTTGCACCAACAACACTTGTTGTTGGGTTGCTAATCAGGCTGCTTCTTGCTACTCTTGGTATTGTTTTAGTGCTTGCTGATATGCTTGTTGTTGGGATGCTTGTTGTTGTGCAAGATATTGTGCTTGTGCTTGAGCTTGAGCTTGTTGGGAAGATTTTGTAGCTTATGCAGTTTGTGCAGCTTGAGCAACTTGAGCGGCTTATTGTTGTTGTTTTTTTTGCAATAAGGCTTGGGCTTGTGTAGCCTGCTGTGCTTGTTACACTTGTCATACGAATTGAGTGGCTTGTAATGTAATGTTGTATTGGTTTGATATGTTCGAGTTAGGTGGAAGTGGTAGTAGAGGTGGGTTTGGAATGGTGCTTGTTGTGGTGATGAGAGCCACTGTCATATTGATGAGTGGATTTTGAGTGGTGGATGGTGTGATCGATATGCTTGGTCCTTAAGAGACCATGTTTTGAGATATTTGGGGGATGGTTGATGATGCGATGGTGGTGGTTTGTGTGGTTTTCATATGATGTTGCGATATCAATGGAAAGATTTGGGGATTTGGTATGATGCTTTGATTGATATTTGGTGGGTTGATTTGATTTTGTTGATTGATGTTTGGTAAAGGGGGAAGCCCTAAACCAAGAGGTGGTGTGGATATTGATGGCAATGGTGGAAGTGGTGGAAATGTGAGTGGAATAATCCCTTGGGGGAATGATGAAGATGTAGTGTCAAAGATACCCCCTGGTCCAAATAAATCTCCTTCTCCTTGCGAGGTTATGGGGAGAGAAGTTTGAGGTGTTGACCGAAATGATGATGATGGGTCATTAGTATCATGAAAGGTGAGGGAGACATATGGATGTGATGGATTTTGGGGTACGGTTTGTCCCAAGATGGTGTTTGCGTCCAAATCTTGATTATTGACAAGGGGATGTGTTTGTAAAGCATCGAGAAATGCACTCCCTTATTAACAATGGGTTGGGTTGGAGTAATGGATGATGTGATTTGTGGGATGTTTTGAGTGATGTTTTGAATTGGGGGTGTAGATGAAATGGGGAGTGTGGTTGAAATTGGAGGCATGACCCCAAAAGATGGCTCCATAATGGTACTCATATCGAAATCAGAAGGGAGTTTAGCCCCTCGTTTTGATAATTCGAGCATGTATAGTGAAGGATTGAGTCTCATCATGATGTTGATAATTATATGATTCTCTGGATTTTGGATCATTTTCGTGATCTCCTCTTGTGACATCCCAAAGGGATTATTGGTAAGATCCTCTACTTGACCTTCCTCTTGAGGATTTTGTGATGATGAAGGAAAGTTCATTAGAGGATTGCTTGATCCAACAAGATTTATTTAAGAATTGGTTTGACTTAGGTCACTTGTAGTGGATGTTTCTTTGTTGGCTTCCATGTTCCTCTTGTGTTGAGATCTAGTTTGCACCTTAAAAAATGGATCAATTTTCAAGAATGTGGGAGATGAATCTTTGATTCTTTGGATTGATCTAATCTTAGGTACAAAAGATGAAATTTAGGATGTTTTAAGGATCAAAGGTGTGATTGATGGATGATATGGGTGATTGAACTCTTAGAAGATCTTGAGGGGGTGCTATACTTTTAGGACTTTCTTGGATTTGTTTTGGATTTTTTATTTTGGATTCTTGGATTTTGGATTGACCTTGATTTGATTTTGGATAATGAATAAATGAATCCCAAGATGTTGGATGTTATCTATGGGATAGACTTGCTCACAAGATGATAATTTGTCTAAGTGTAGGGAGAAGGATGCATCTACCCACACCTATTAAAACAAGATGATAATTCAACTAAGCATATGGAGAAGGATGCATCTAGATATACCTAGCTAAACAAGATGATTTGATGACAATTTTGGCTAAGTACATGAAGAAGGATTCATCTACATATACCTAGCCAAAACAAGATGATTTGAGGATAATTTAATTAAGCATATGAAGAAGGATGCATCTACATATACTTAACTAAACAAGATGGTTTGATGTTTCAATTCAAGGATTTCAAGGATTTTGATTTGCCAAAAAGTCTAGCATGAAGGATGATTTCAAGATTTTCAAGAGTTGTTGGTGAGATGATTTTGGTTTTGATGTTTGAAATATGGATGAAAGTTTTGATTTTGATCCTAGGTGTACCTAAAAAGACTCTTGTTTACAAGACCTCAATTTTGAAGAACATGCTTTACTCTAAACAAGATTCTCAAATTCTCGAAAGAGATTTGGATTTTGACAATAATAGAACGAGTACAATTTGGGATTTTTTCTTGAAGCTTTCATGTAAAAGTTGAAAAGTAATCTTTGTCTGAATTTGTATAGCATTGAGAGACGCTTTTGAGGTTCCTTTGGACTAAGAGCTTTTGTTTTTAGTTTCCATATTTTGATCTTGCATGAAATAATTTGAGACACATGTGTGGGGTTCAATTGTTCTTAACTTTGCTTAGTGACTTCTTTTTACCACAAACAATTCTTGATTAGCTTTTGAAACTAGATGTCCAATGTCTTAACTTCTCATTCCACAAAGTACGTCATGTGGAACTTTGATGAAATCAAGGAAAGGGTTACCTATTGTTGACTTTGGTAAGCAAATTGAGATGTAAAACCAAGTGTTTAGAAACTTCTTAGGATAAAATCCCAAGGGTGCAAGCAATAACACATGAATCTTGTCAAAGATATTTGCTTGCTAAAGGGTTTGAAGTTTTTGATGACAATGTTGAATGTTTGTTTCCAAATGTCTATGAACAAGCAAAGTGTTTTGTAACCAAGAAAAAGTACAACCCTATGGCTATGAAAGACTATATTTGTTGAATCCCCACTTGGACAAGTCCAGCTACGCTTATTTTTAGCAAATGGTTAGATGCTTGACCCCACTGGCTCCCCTCTACGACACTCACTTATACGGGGCAACCAAGCATCAACACCCATGAAAATCCCATGGCATACTTTCCATTTCCACTAAAAATCATAAAAGTGTGGGGCGGCTTCAGAATGATCGTTCTTGCACCAACAAATAGATAGGGATTTTGGCCTTCCTAAACAAGGGTTTTAATTCAGACTTTCCATTCCTAGGGATTGATCCATGCGGTGAGAGACCATTTCTTCCCTTCTTGTCAGAACCAACAGTGTGATATTGGCCTTTGTTCCAATATCCACACTTATATACCAACTGGAAATACACTTGGCTTTAGTGTGTTATTGGTTGAGTAGTTCCATTGAGTGATTACTTTTTCCCACAAGGAAGGCTCTCTAGGATAAAAAAAAAGTGAGCAAGTAATATCCATAACTTGATCAATCTTTGTTGCAACACAAAGACAGAGAATGTACGCAACACCCTCCACTCACACTCGCAAGTTGTTCAATTTTAATCCCAAAATGAAATATGGAGGCAATCACTTTACCCAACTTAAGATCACTAAAAGGCCTTTTGATTCTCAAGATCATCGTGAGGCATGAGAGAAGTTCATATGTCCTTTGTATGGTATTACTTTGAGTAAGCAATTACAAAACAAAGTAGCACATGTTCATTTTAAAATCCACAAAACAATTATGACTTCTTTTTAAGCACCAAAGGAAATGTGTAGATTGCCTTGTTCAATTGTTAACCCTCAAACCAAATCTAGTGAGTTTGTCCTAAAGTTCATTTTAGCCCTTTGTAACAAGAAATTTGAAATGTTCTTTTTAGAACCCAAAAGAAAATTAGTATGTCCTAAGCACATGAAAGGTAACAAATTTGCAAGAGAAATTGTGAATTCTCTAAGAGTGTTAAAAAACACTTGGTTTCATGAGATAGTGATGTCATTATGCTTCTTTGCTATTCTACCTTTGATCAAGCTAGCCTAAGAGAAAACTAGTTAGACCTACAAAACAAAGATCAGGAAAGCAAGTAATAACCTAAATGATCAACATTTGAAAAAAGCACATGTCAAAAAAACTGAATTTCACTTTTTACTTTACTCCAGCAGTGGAGTCTGAACAGGCGTCATTGTTTGAAGAATCCAACGGTGCTATATAGTGCTGCTTGTCAGTCAGCATCATTTTGTAGCAAGGACAGAGACTGTGATTGCGTCACTCTTTTGGTCAATAGTGGAGTTTGGAATTTAAAAATTCTAGCGTGTGAGAATAGACCCAACGATGTAGTTTGAGATTTTGAATTTTGGGCGGGAATACCAGTGCGTCATTGTTTGGAGTTTGTAGTGGTGCTATATGGTGACACTGGAGTTCCAGTGGTTTCGTATTGCGATGCTGGTTTGCTAGCGGCGGAGTTCCCTGTAGACACAAAAATAGAGAAAAAAATCACAAAATTTGATGAAAAAATGTGATTAGAAACTGAGATATGCCCTCCCTTTAGTGCCAAAATGTAGAACCAAGATCCTAGTACCTACAAAACACCACAAAAAAACACATTAGAAGATTGAAATGCAAGTTAGAATCTACGTTCCCCATAAAATCCATTTAACAATGCTCAAATATGAATGAAAGCAAGAACACTACAAAAAAGCAACAAGATAGATTAAATCCTATTTGAAAGCATGCAAGCTCTTGATCTTATGGGGGAATTGGTGCCAATTTGATGTGAAAATTGGCCCTTTCCCAACTCCAATGATACAATTTTGATGAGTGATGATGAGTGATCCACTTTGTTGAAGATTCAAGTATGCCCCATGATGAAAAACCTGCATAACCTAGCTAAGACTTTGATAAATGGATGAAAATTGCTAATGTTTGAGGATGGATTAGAGTATAGTAAGTTTGCTCAAATTGTGGATGATCAAAGAGGAGAGAAGCCTCTTATTTATAGAATGACAAGTTGGAGAAATGCCCAAAATGAAGCAATGTGGTACTAACATTCAACCAATGGAAAGATGCCACTTGTCAAGAGATGAATAGATGAAGGATGTGCACATTTTGATGAATGTGCCCATAAATGCATAAATTTGAAAGTTGAAAATGGTGAAATGACAAGGTGGATGAAGAGTCAAATGGAGTAATGACCACTTGGATCAATGCAAAAGGACTTATGAGATGAAATAAATGTCTTGTTGGAAGGACAAAGTCCACTT
>VDFB02151497.1:0-17305 GCA_007258455.2 Sequoia sempervirens
AGTCACTTCTATTTTTGAGAAGGTTCCTGTGAGTTGTAGAAGGTTGGCAGTGTGCGAGTTGTCTGGACTGATCCGAGAAATGCTCCACATTGACGTATCTACTCATGTGGCTTGGTGAATGTGTTCACAACATCTATGCAATTTCTTAGTTCCAATCTCATATGATGACGTGTTCCAAAAGTTTTTCTACAAATGTTACATCATCTAGTTATGTATTATGTGTTTCTTGAATAGAGTTTTTTGCACCTTTTTGGTTTGTGGTGGATGTTGATGGCATGATAGTATGGAAGAAGTATGTGGAAGTGATGTTGGATGTTTAAGGAATGTCCCTATGTGATCTGCATGTTTCTAATTGTCTGCTTTGGTTCCACATTATGTCTTGAGTTGGATTTTTGGGTTATTTGTAGATATTTGGCTAGCAAAGCATGTTCCTTTGTTTCGACCGTGTGCTTGGGAGGCTGCACCAACAATAGAATATGTGTCATGATAGATTTGGGTCTTGACCTATCTTTTTTTAGGGCCACATCAAGTAAATTCAATTGAAAGACTATCTATGGGTCGACTAGTTATGTGCTTCAATGTCTCATCCACATGTTTCCTTGATGTTGGTTTAGGTTGATATGTACTTGTGTGTAAATCATTTTGTATCACATTGAAAGAAGTGTTTTTGATAAGTTAAGTAGCATTTATAGGGTGATGTACCCTTTACACAAGGAGTTCATAGGGCCAAAAAGGAACCAAGTTTAGCAAAATATTAAGAAACCAAACTAAAAACAACAGAAAAGGACATAAACTGCACACTAATAGCAGAGACCCAACAAAAACAACCAGCCAAAACCACTAATTGGCCACACCTTCCCATTTATAATGAGGAGATTTAAAACATCATCCCCAATATCGTTAGGGCCTTCACCCTTGGTAGTCCTATCAGCCTCCTCCTTGATGACTTCAAAAAGAGTGACCACAGATTTGTGAATAATTTTAATGGTGAAACCAACCATCCTATTGAATTTACTTTCAAGCTTCACCACCCGCTCACATAGATTATTGATGTCCTCGTCCATATCATTTTTCCATTGGGTCTTCTCCTCCTTAATAACTCTAGGATCCGAAGAGTGGGTAGAGTCATCTTTGAGCATTTTGTTCATATTTGAGAAATGGCTAGGACCCTCCACAAATTCCTCTTCTATCTCCTCAATAGTGTCTTTCTTGCCTTCATCTCCTCCACTAGTCCACTCCAAGTCACTTGAAATATCATCCACCGGGACCCCTTTTTTGTTCTTAGCCAGTCTGTGGGAACTTCAAACACTAGTTTGTTCAGTCCCCATATCCATAGTAGCAGCCAAAAATTGTGTCACCTTTGGAGTCTTTTTCCTCAACACTTTTTCCCTCACTATCAATGGCCAACAACTCCACCTAGCATGCAGTGTCTTTTTTCCCCTTTTTCTTAGTTGTAGGTCTGTTGTCCATCTTGGTGGGTTTGTTCTTTAGTTTGAATAATCCAGATGTAGCCTTGGACTGGGCCAACCCAACCTCCCCTTTCTTCTTTTTTGATGGGGTTTTAGGCTTAGGTTCAGTAGAGGGTTCATTTTCAGTCGGGGGGGTTTTTCTCTTAGGACCCACCGAAGCAACATGGGATAGTTTATCAGAGGCAAGGTAACAAGGTTCCGATTCTTCCACATGCACAATCGAGATGGGTTTAGGGGGTACATGGCCAAATGGAAGTGATAGAGCCTAATGATGAGGCCCCGATGCAGAGGTAGGGGAGCCAAAAATTTTGGGTTAAGAGCAGCAGTATCATGGGATTCCTTGATCAAAATTTCAAGGAAGGTCAAGAGTTAAGATTGTTTTTGGTCCTCTATTTCCTTAAGATACAATCACATCATGCTTTGGTGGTCAACTAGTTGAATTTATTGTTTATTCTCTTCTTGTCCAACCTAATTGTTTAGAATCAAAGTGTTGCAATGGATATAAATGCAAGATAATTTTGCATGCAACTAAATGATGTAGTGTACAACTGTGAAAAAGTGTGTGAATGAGATGCATTGAATATCTAGTAGAGATAGTGCTAAAGATTGTGAAAGGAAAGATAAATTGTACTTGAAAGGAAAGATTCTCTTGGAGTTGGTTGGTACTTTAGTGATGCAAGTCCTTTTTGTATCTTTTTCTAAGATAGGGAGCCTTCTTGCAAGTCTTTTGGTAGTGAGCATTATATTGTGAGTTAAATCTCACTATGGTTTTTCCCTCATCGGTTTTTCCACATAAATCTAGTGTCTCTTTGTGTATGTGTGTGCTTTCTATCTCTTTTTCTTTGTTTTTGATCTGATTACTACCATATGTTTCATTGGTAAAGTTTCTTGAAGGTGTTAACGATTCAAATTGATATATTATTCTCTGTTACTACTCTACTTAAAGTTCTATCTTTATCTGATAAAGGTGTTTGAGTTGTGTTGAAAGTTTCAAGTTTCAGAAGGGGTTAAGTTTTGTGTAGACTGATTCAACCCCCCTCTCATTCTCCAGAAGTTTTCAACAAGTTTTAATGCCTCATGGTGTCCTCCAATGGCATCGACAGTGCATGTAGATTGTTGCTCGACAAAGACACCTATCGACGATAACTTTTCCTTCTCCGATTGACAATCATTTTGTTATTCCAATGATGATTTTTGTTTTTATTAGGCAGTCAAAGTTTTTAGGTTAGTTTTAGGTTGGTGGATCTAATTTTTTGACAACAAGAATCTCATCAAATATTCCATTTTTAGGCCAAATATGCCAACAAATCTTCATTTTTTTGGGGCCAAATTTTTTTTCCAACTAAGGGGAATATTCTCAAAATATTTCATTGATGTCAACATTATGTCAATGGTATGGATGCTCAATAGGCCCCCTCTAAGCCCCCATTTGACTTAAGAGAGTAGTTATTTTCTTTTGGCCATAACTTCCATGAACATGATATTGCCAAAAAGCTAGTTCCGTGTACTTTCTAGTGGTGTGGGTCTTGTTGTGCAGTTTTGCACACCGCCCCACTTGGAGTAGGACCCTTTTTGGTATCTTTGACCTTTGATTTTGTGGATTTATCATTTTAGGGTCTTGATATGTGGTCTTCTTTGGTTTTTTCCCTTGCTTTAGGCGAAATTAGTTGAACTTGAGTTTGGGCCAAATCCGGGTTTCATCTAGTCAGGGATTTTCCTTTCTGGCCGGAATTTTAAACCTGGCTCCTTGTCAGATCTCGTGAGGATTCTCGGGTCGGGTTTTGCACGACCGGATTTTGGGTCCTCAGTTCGGTTAGTCAAAGTCCCGATCCTCCTGATTTTCCCGGTTTCTGCATTTCTGCGGGATCCGTGACTCCGCGCATTCTGGGATTCTCCGAACTTCCGCTTGGGGCTCGGGTTTCCGGATTTGTCAGAAGGGTCTTATCGCGCATTAATGGCTAAGGTACCTTGGTTCAGACGGGTATAAGGGTGAATTTAGGGCACTTTTTTATTCATTCCAACTTCGATTGCTCCCTAGATTTGCTCTGGCGATTTAAAACTTTCATTTGAACTTTGAGGATTGGTCTTGGTCTGTTTGCGCGAGGATTGCTTGAGCGTGCTACCGACATCTCTTTGCTTGAACGTGTTTGCCGCTCGATTTCCTGAGCTCGATTTCTACCCGTTTGATCCATGGTATGTATTCGTTGCCCTTCCGTTTGCTTGCATGGTGATTTGAGGTTTTCTTGTACTGGGCATTGTTGAATTTGGGGTCGGCCCTTGTCTTGGTTTTGGGTTTCGTATTTATTCAGTCGGGTTGATCCATTTTTTTATTGAGGCCCATCTCTCGTGCCCTATGAGTTCCGTTTGTCCGTTTGATTGCATATTTACATGTTAGACGAAATTCTGGGTCATATTGCTTGTTTGTTTTGGGCGCGGGATGTGTTACCATGCGAATTTAGGGTTTCTTTGGTGTTTCGGTTAGCGCGATGATTTGATCTTGTGTTTGAATGACTTTCGCCCCGTTTCGTGTTGGCTTCCCCGTCTCGTGAGGACTAGAGGGCTTCTGGGTAAATCTTGAACCGATATTTTTTTTAACCCTGAAAGCTTGCTCTGGTTTTAATGGCGGATATGTGGTTATTCGATTTAGGGCACCATTGTCTTAGCACGGGGATTTCTCCTTTGGGGGCTTTTGAGGTTGGAATCCTTTGCATACTTGAGGTTGGTGATTATCATCGGTTTTAGGATCATTTGGGCTTAGGTAGTGGAGATCCCGTGGTCGCTCAAGTTTTGGTGTACGTCTTGCCGTTTTTCGGGTTTCCGAGGTCGTCGCGGAATTTCCTTGCTCCCGGATTTTCTCAGTTTCCTTTTATTCCGCGGACGAGGTTAATTCCCGGCATAATTTATACTGTCCACGAAAATCCGTTCCATCCGGATTTTTCCGGATTTCCTGTCTAGTTGCATTCTTTTGTATATTTCGATGATAGGATTGATGGAATGATTGTTTATACCTATTTCTTTATTGCCAATGAGTAAAATTAATGATTATCCTTCGATTTTCCGAGCGTATTAATGATTTATATGGCTAATAGTGCCTTGGCAGCAGGAATCCGTTTGGGTCAGATTTCTCCGAAATTCCTCCCCGACGGTATTTTCCCGGTTTACATGATTTCCCGGATTATTTGATTTCTCCGGATCTCGAAAGATTGGCAATTAGCAATGAATTTCAGTGGATTTTTATGATGTGTGCTAACCTTTTGGATTGACATGAACTCAATAATTGCATTCTAATGACAATTTTGGATGTGCAGGCTGAATCAAGCAAAGCTACTGCTGGGAAGTCCAAAGGTGGTGCTGGGGCATCTTCAGTTTCTGAGACAGAAAGGTTAAGATTAGACATGAAAAGTCAGGTTCCAGAGAGTAAGATATCCTCCGTGTGGGCGGATGTGTCCGATACCAATGTTGGCGCATGGCGGTATGAAGAGTTTAAGCAGAGAACAGCTGAGAAAGACCAGTCGGCATTGAGGCAGGGGATGATGAACTTAGGGTTGGTACATGTGGCAGGGTTCCCTCCAGCAGTCCAATGCTACGAGCTGATTTTGGAGTGTGCTAGACAGTACGCTTTTGACACACAGATGGTAGTTAGCACTGAGGGACGGGTGTTGGCAAACTTCAGTCCAGCCTCCATTGCCCGGGCCTTCAGCATGCCGGATCTCCCCTCGGTCTGTGCCTTAAACATTGACACTGCTCGCACATATTATGAGAATGAGCCAGTTAAAGCTCAACAGCTTATCAACTCATGGCTTGAGAAGCCCAAGTCTCACCACTCCAAATTTCCCAAACAGTTGCACAGGGTGAAGTTCAGGCCGGATATCTATGACGCCATCACACTGTTGAGTAGGGTGGCCGGACTTAAAACTGCCGGGGTATTGGAAAATTGGATGGTCCATGTGATCACCAAGATAGGCCAAGGAACGAATTATCACTGGGCCGGTCTAATCAGTGCAGAAATAGATAAGCAACTGAGGAATGTTTTGGAGGGAAAGAAGTTTACCATGTCCTCTTACATCATGTATATACTGGCCATCTCCTACCCCTACAAGGGACTGACTCAGGCGGGAACCATTGGACAGGATATTATCTACGAAGTCTATCCGGAATTGCACCTCGGACACGAAGATTATAGGAGGGCCAATGATGCCTTCACCATGCACATTACCCGGACCCTTCAGAATGCGGAGCACATCAGATTGTCCGATGGGGCCAAAGGATTGATTAAGAATTACGGGGCCTGGTTCATTCAGTTCCCCACCTTCACTTATCTCCGGATCGATGGATGCCCCGTTGCTCCCTACAGATTGCCCAGGTATCCCACTGACCACATTGTGCTGCTAGAGGTCGTGAGACAAATTTGTGAGTTTGATGCAGTGGTCAAGAGGGAGAAACATAAAACTGGTTTTGGAGGTGACTTTCCCCTTGGGATTGGCGTGGGGGAGATGTGCCCTTCCATCCAATCAGCCCACACTGCAGGTGAGGAATTGGCCGCCTATGGATTCTCTTTCCATTCAAAGAGAATGGTGCATCAGGGAGGCAGAAAAGGAGCTGCAGGAATCCTGAGGCCACCGAAGGATTTGGAAGGTCTTTGGAGTCAACATCGAGGGATGACCTTGTCGAGGAAGAAAGAGGTATTCATTTTGCACCTTAGAGGTCATTAGGCAGGCCTGAAATGTGAAGAGTACGGTCCAGGGACCAAAATTTGAAGATGATGGAAAAGCTAGTCCGGGACCATATTTATGTAGAGCCCATCAAGAACTGGTCGATTCTGAGATATTGATTAGGAATGAGCACAGTGTAATTTGAGGAAGAGGAAAGTCACAAAGGACGGCCCGGCCGCAGGAGGAATCGAGCGGGCCAAGTAGCCGGACTGGTTAGAAAGGAAATAGCAAAGAAGAAACAGGTGATAGTAGAGGATACTCCTCTTGACTGGGATGCAATGTTATCTCAGAGCGGTAAGGGGAAGAAGAAGAAGGCTGCCAGGGTAATTTCCCGGGTAGAGAGGGATGAAGTGCACAACCGTGTAGTTCACATCGCCACCCCTGCTGCAGATAAAACAAGAGATGAGGTAACAGGCCAGGATTACAGTGTCCAAACCATTAACCTTGGGCCGGCCTCCCTAGAGCAAGACATTGAGGAATTCGAGGGGTCAAGTGCTGTAATTGTGGATAGATTGAAGAAGGAGACCCAGACAAAGCGAGAACTGAAAAGAGAAAATGAAAGGCTGAGGAAGAGTTTAGAAGAGGTCATGAAGCCTCTACAATCCCTCCATCCGTCCTCCTCCTCTACTCCCGGATTTCTGCCGAAGGAAACAATTTCTGGCATAGAGAAGATGAAGGCCTCCACACAAGCTGCCACCGACTGGTTGATGAGTGTTCAGGCACAAGGAGATGAAGCTATTAAGGAAATCCTGTCTGTTGGCAAGGATGCAGTCCGAGGTAAAGAGCTGATAGAAAGCATCCTTTCTCAGGATAAGAATGATGTCGACCTCCTGCTGCAGAAGACAAAGATTATTCTTGGGCATGGCAAGGAACAATTGGGCAAGGATGGAATTCTTCCCTCCGCTAGATTGGATGAACCATGGGAATGGTTCGAGGCATTGCAGATCAGGCAGGGAGGCCTGAAAAAGATACAGAAACGAAGAAAAACCATTGATGCCGACCTTACTGCAATCTATGATGGTTGCATTGCATTTTTTGAAGTGATGACAGGGAGGAATAAGATAGCTCCTAAGTACCTGAGTTTAGATCAATTGAAGGAATGGTGGCATGAGGTTTATGCCCCGAATTCTGATGAGGTTGTCACTGGCCATATGCTTGATGATGCAGCTACATACTTGGCAGTGATAGATAGGTACCTGGTCAGCAAGGAGGAATGGAAGAAAACCATTGGGCGATCCAATGAAGGAATTGATTCAATTAAATGTCGGCTCAAAGTTTTGCCATCGCCACCCGTTGCTGAGCTGGAGGGAGTTTTCTCGAAGGTCCAAGGGTCACCAGCGCAGAGGAAAGACAAAGGAAGCAACGGTTAATGTTTATCTCAAGATTTGTGCTTCCCTATTATCATAGGGCATGCATTGGACCGGACTTCCTTGGGGACTGTGCCTTGGCTGACTTGGATGATGGCATTAAATGTGTGCCTTAGTTTGTTTCCTTGGCCGACCTGTTCTGGCGGTTTTATTTATTTTGTAAAATGTTTGGCTGGGCCGACATGTTTTGAGGGGAATTTTGGTATAAGTTGGCATTTTTGCCTCATTGTAAGGGTTCAGTTCAGAAATTTGTGGTAGACATTAGCAAGACTGTAATAGAGATTAGCAGGAGCAATAGTTAGAGTATTTTAGAATTTCTTGAAGCAAATACCATATTCAGAACAGTTGAATTGTTGCAGCATTTGGTGATTAATACAATTGAAGGCATTGTGGTTATTCCTGGTGAAATCCTTTGTGTTATCTCATCTTGCATGGTTCTTTTGTTCTATCTATTACATTGCTTGAAGATCTAGGGTTTAGTATTCAGAAATAAATTAGTTTATCTGGATAAATGGTGTATGTGATTTCATATTTGGAATGTTGGTAGCTATCTCTGGTCTATACTCCCAGTAACTATCTGATTGTAGTAGGCTGGTTAAGTCAACCTGGACCATATATTCAGATGTGCTTAAGTTCGGTTGTAGATGCAAGTCTATGATTTGAAAATCTGTATTCCTCAGAAGATTGCACTGTTCTTGTAAGATTGCCTTGTGGGTCGAACAGGAATTGGTTATTTGAGATAGGTCCATTCCAGATATTTGTCATTTGCATTGCTTGTCCTAGCAATAGTTTAGATTTTGTTACTTCCTTGCATCCCTATCTTTTGCAATTTCTTTATTATTCGGTTAGATGTAGGATTTAAAATCATCATATTGACAGATCTGATAAATTGAGAGGGTTCAGTTTGCTTGTAGTAAGGTCCGATTGTGATTACCAGCAATTCCACATTTCATCTGAGTTGTTTTATGCATTGTTATGACCTAACACCCGAGAGACCTTGGGGTGATTTTCATTAATTCATTGTTGAAGATTACCTTTCAAGAGAGATAGGATATCATATTCTGTCTGAGTTGTTGCTGTGCAGAAAACACCATCAACAGATTGGCGCTAGAAGGAGGGCCTGAATGAGCACACTGGATCATTTCTTGAATGCCATCTCTCCAGAGAGATTTAGGAGAAATACCAGATCCACCACCAGAGACGAAGATTTAGAGGAACTTCAATTTCCCAATAGGTCAAGAAGGACTAGAGGGAGAGGAGAATCATCATCGCCCGCTCCATCACCAACATCATCCACATCCTCATATACGGGAGTATCATCATTACCTATCCCTTCACCAACATCATCCATATCTTCACATCCTGAGGTTGAAGCCATACCCGTTCCTGAAGAGGTTCCCCTTCAACAGCCTCAGCCTGTCATTAACCAACCACAACCTCCACCCCCGCTCTTACCAATGGCTTTCCTTGCCAATAATCCATCACCTTTGTCCTTCGGTGCTTATAATGTAATGCCTAAAAATCCTGAGCATTTCTGCTCGAAATTCCATGTGAATGACCTGAACAGAACTGCAGAAGAACACATAAGGATTTTCCAAACTTGCCTTAAAGACAGAGGAATTGTCCATGAAGATGTTGCTTGTAGGTTGTTCCCTTATTCCCTGGGTGAAGAAGCCTTTTATTGGTATAATCATCTCCCTGCCGGCTCAATTCAGAACTAGAATGACCTAGAAAAGACCTTTTTGCAAAAGTTTCAAATACCCATCAGTGCTAATGAGCTGTACCTGCAATTTATCAAAGTCAAGAGAGAGGTTAATGAACCCATAGCCAGTTTCAATAATAGATTCCATCGTGCATTCACCAGATTACAAGACCCATATGTCCTGGATGATGGTACTGCCCTGGGAGTATATTACGAAGCTTTGGATAGTCTAACGGCAACCTTTCTGAAATGGAGACCTAACCCTCCAGGTACCTTGACGGATGCTTATACGGAGGCTGTCAAGCTTAGCACAGACTTGAGACAGCACTTGACTGGGCCATTGCCTTCTCTGGGACCAGTTGCACATCCCAACTAGATTCAGGCAGTAAATCAGGCTCTCACCAATCATACCCCTATTCTGAATCCGGTTCCCCAGTTATCGATGGTGCCACACCCTGGTCATCCTATGAACCAGATTTCCCCTATGGCGAACTTCCCTCAACAACAAGTTAATCAGCCCCTGTACCAGTCACAGTCAAATAGCTTCCCTGCTTATCTGTAGAACTCTGAAGTGTTACATCAGTCTTTGGGATCTGCCCCAGTGCCTGTCCCACCTCTGAGTAATCCAAACCAGCCTCCCTACAGAGACCCGAATAAGGAAAGGATTGACGAAATGGCTGAACAAATAAAGAAGCTAAATCTGGAGGTGACTTACTTGAGGAACCAGAATAGCCAATTACAAGCTGCTCAAAGGGGAATGCAATCTAATCAGAATAAAGAGTTCCCACAAGGGCAGAATTTCGACAGGGGACAATGCAATGACAGAGGATTCTACAATGACAGGGGGTATAACCAGGATAGAGGTTTCAATAATGATAGGAGGCAAAACTTTGTTAGAGGCCAAGGAAGTGGGTCAGGATTCGATAAAAGGCCATCACAAGGACAGAACAGAACTTGGAATATAGGGCCTAATAATGGAGGAGTTCCTACTCCATTGGATCAGCCCGCCAATCAGATTGTTAATCAATCTGCGAACTTGCCAGTCAGCCAGGATAAACCTCCCACTGGTGTGTATCTCACAGAAGTAGCCCTGTCAGGATGGTGCAGGCTCCACAAAACGAGTCAGCATTCAGAACTGGAATGTCCCGAGTTCCAGACTGCGGCTTCCATCTTTCAGTATGAGGTAGAAAATAACATGAGTGGGCAGGAGATTGTTCCTTCCAGCTCGTATGATTCTCCTGTGCTGGTATTGAACCATGCTCCTTTTCCCGCCAATAACGAAAATGCACCGGAAGAACCTGATTCCCAGAAAGATGAAACAGATCAGATTTGTAATGGAGATGAAGTAGCTCAGCTGTTTAACGAAGGGGAGATGAATGACAATGGCCCCTTGGATTAGGAGGAAGCCTATGTTGAAGAAGTACAGATGTTCCAGAGATAGGGACTGAGGGATATGCCTCACAGGCGCCCACAACCCGGGGGACCTTTCACTACTTCCATTCCTCCCAACAACTTCAGTACTCCTCCAGACCTTAATGCGAGTAACAATCCATCTTATCCACAGGTCTCCAAGCAATACCTTTCGAAAGATAGACAAGTCCAAGCAGAACCAAAGAAGGAAAGAACTATTCAAGTAAGGATAAGGTAGAGGAACCATCTAAGGAGGCCTCAACTGACATGAGTGAAGAACAGATGGCTTCGTACGTCGCAGAGGAATTCAAGAAATTAAAGGTAAACCTTTCTGCTTTCGAATTGTTGAGGTTTCCTGCAATTAGGAAAGCCGTCTTAGGTACTTATGACGCAAGTTCAAAGATATTGAATAAGCCTTCTGGTGAGCATGTCAGCCATACTTTTAGTTCGCAGTCTATGAACACACAGAATCAGACACAGAATAGGACTAATCCACCTCCTGGAGATAGAGGAAAAGAAAGGGATAGAACTCAAGTGGCCCAGATGGATACTCAGCCCACTTTGTTTCAAGGGAAGACGGAGACTCCTCCGTTCCTGATCTCTGTCAGAATCTTTGGTAAGAACCTCCACAATTATCTATTGCATTCTGGTGCTTCCACTAATGTGATGCCCCTTGGAGTTTGTAGGGCTCTGGGAATTACACCTGCTGACTCCCAGAAGAAGGTTACTCAGTTGGATAGGACCGAAGTAAGTGTGGTAGGGGAACTAAACATGATTCATATGCAGATAGCTTCTGATCCTAGGATCCAACAGGTTATTAATATTCAGGTAGCTGACATTCCTAATGCATACGGTTTAATTTTGGGAAGGGATTTCACCAAGGCCCTGAATGGGTATGTGTTTACTGACCACTCTCATATGTGGCTTCCCTGGAAGGGAGTACCTAATCAGATAAGGATTGAGAGGGAGCCTAGAATGAAGTATATGATAACAGAATACCAAAAGACTTCGACTGAGGTTCTCATATCAGAAGCTGGAATGGGAAACTACTTGCTATCAGCCCCATATGAAGAATCAGATGTAGAAGAAGTGCTGATGTTGCATACGATGCCAGTTGATGCTGAAACAGGGTCCAATCTTGTTGGGGTTCTGACAGAATCAGTTGGAAAAGAAGAAGAGCCTGAGGATAGACTGATCAGCTTACTGGATAGTTTCCAGGATTTCATTAAGCAATGCGTGGAGAATCAAACTCACCTAGGAAAGAAGACCAGCTTCAAGGAGTTACTCTTGCCAAATTGGTGCAGAGTTCACGATGCTTCTCACTCAGAGTTGGAGTGTTGCTTGTGTCAGGCAGCAGTGAAAGAAGTACACAAAAACATGAATCCATCTCAGGCGGTTAGCGCAGATGAGCAGAATCTACAAGCAAAGTGTGAAAGTTAGAAACCTGTTGTAGCTGAGGAAGCCTCTATCACTGATAAGCCAGAAGACAGAATGAAGAAGACCACCACTACAGAATACTGGACTCTCAAGTTTGATGGATCCAAATCCAAGCAAGGGGCTGGAGCTGGATTTGAGTTGATCAGTCCAAAAGGTAAGAGTTTCTTTGCAGCTCACAGGCTCCAATTTCATTGCACGAATAATATGGCTGAATATGAAGCGTTAATTCATGGACTCCTTATGGCACTCAAGAAAAAGATCAAGGTCCTGTAAGTATTCGGTGACTCAGAATTAGTGATCAAACAAGTAAGAAAGTAGTATGCCTGTCATGACAGGAGGATGACCAACTATAGGCATAGGGTGTGGGACCTCATCGAGGGATTCGACGCTTTTAATATCCAATTGATCCCAAGGAAAAAGAATCAAACTGTTGATTCTCTAGCTCAAGCGGCCAGTACTTTGCAGCCCCTGTCCCTATCAGGATTGAAGAAGTTTACCGTTGAATTAACTCCTGTCCCATCAGTCCCTGACAACGTGACTAATTTTTAGGTGTTTGAGGATGATAAACATATCCTTGACTTTATCACGAACACGGATGTTTTTGCTTCACAGATCATTGATGAAATAGAACCTCAAGAAGCAGAACTGGACCTGGAAGGTGTGCTGAACTTGAAGTCCAATACTATTCCAAGGGGAATGGTACAGCTAGAGAGGATTTTTGATATGGACAAAATCAGAGACCAGGAACAGGAATCTAAGAAAGAGTCTATCAGTGGGCAGTGTAACACTCACAATGTGGGCACTGAAGATGATGTGAAGAATGTTTTCATTGGTAAGGTTTGTACTCCTGAAGAAAGATAGGGAATAATCAGAGCCCTATACGACTTTCCAGACATAGTGGCCTGGGGTTATGAAGACTTGAAGACTTATGATACATCCATCATAACTCACACCATACCTCTCCAAGCAGTGCCAAGCCTTTTAGGCGAGCAAGGAACCTATCAATGCCCTTTGCTAGGCCCCTCATATAGAAGGAAGTTTGGGGTGGCATGCAGGTTATAGTACCGCTGCAGAGACGAACTGGCAGAAATAGGACACAGGGTAAAGAAGGCAGACGAAATTAAGGCTCTGTATGTTGACGAAATCACGAATAGGTCATCTAAAAGGATAATTATCCAGTTCCCTCTTTGGATGAAGTGTTACAAGTGGTCAATGGATCTCAGATGATGTCCTTTCTGGACGGCTATTCAGGATATAATCAGGTGATGGTCCAGTATGAGGACAGACACAAGACTGCCTTTACAACCAAGTGGGGAACTTTTGCCTACAGGAGGATGCCATTCGGGCTTATCAATGCAGGAGCCACGTTTCAACGAGCCATGGACATCGCTTTCAAGGACATCATAGGAAAGTGCATTATCATTTACATGGATGATCTGACTGTTTTCTCCAAAGATAGAGGGAATCATATCTCAGATCTGCGTAAAGTGTTCCAGAAGTGCAGAGAATTCGGCATCTCTTTGAATCCCAAGAAGTGTATTTTTGGGGTTACAGAAGGCAAGTTGTTAGGACATGTGATATCAGAGAAAGGCATTGCTATAGATCCAGAGAGAGTGGAAGCCATCCTAAAAATTCAGCCGCCTGCTAGCAAGAAAGAGATGAAATCTTTCTTTGGTAAGATTAATTTTGTCAAGAAATTCATCACTGGGTTTGCTGAGATTTTAAAGCCACTAAATGCCATGTTAAAACAAGATGCCCAGGTCGAGTGGACTACAAAAGTGAAGGAGTCCTTTGCAAAGATTAAAAGAGCTATTGCTGATGCTTCAGTGTTGGTCAGTCTAGATTATAGTAAACCGTTCTATATCTATTCCTTTGCTTCAGACCACTCATGTGCTGGAATGCTGACACAAAAGTTTGATGAGGGGAATGAGCATCCCATCGCTTTCATGAGCACACCATTGAAGGATGCTGAGCTGAAATACCCATGTGTAGAGAAGCAAGCATATGCCCTTGTCTGAGCAGTAAAGAAATTCAGGCACTATATCCTCAGAAACAAGGTGTTTGCAATTGTTCCTGATTCTGCAGTTAAGTTATTGCTGATGCAGAATGAATTAGGGGAGCGCAGAGCTAAATGGGTGACCATGCTTCAGGAGTATGACATTGAGATCCAGCCCATGAAGCTGGTAAGAGGACAGGGACTCACCCAGACCATGGCAGAGATAGGCCCTGAATTGTCTGTCTGTAACTATGATGTTGAAGCGGTTTCCCCAGATAGCTGGTATGATGATATAGTTTATTATTTGCTGAATCAGCGAGCTCCTGGTCGTTTAAATGCAGTACAGAGGCGAGCTTTGAGATTGAAAAGTGATGGTTTCATGCTGAAAGGGGCCGTCCTATACAAGAAGAATCACGAAGGTATTTACTTGAGGTGCCTTGGAAAACAGGAAGCTGGAAGAGTAATAAATGAGTTTCATGAGAAATATGGCACAGGTCATGGTTCTGCCATTGCTACTGCAAACCAGATTTTGAGGGCAGGATACTACTGACCTACACTATTCAAGGATGTTCACCATCATGTCCGGACCTGTCACACTTTCCAGACGGCAGCGACACGGGAAAGGTGTGCAGCACTTCCGCTCCAGTCTGTTATTGAGGTAAAACCTTTTGCTCAATGGGGTATGGATTTCATCGGCCCCATCAATCCACCATCTTCTGCTGGACACAGGTATATTCTCACCATTACTGATTATTTTACAAGGTGGACTGAAGCATTTGCTTGTAGACAGTGTACATCAGAAGTAGTAATCGATTTCTTAGAATCTGCCATTCTCAATCGGTTTGGATGTCCTTTCGCTGTTGTGTGTGATAATGGTCCTGCCTTTGCATCTTTGAAATTCTCAAACTGGGCTTTTGATCATGGCATTGTTGTTAAGTTTGCATCTAATTATTATCCCCAGGGGAATGGTCTAGCTGAATCCTCTAATAAGAACCTGTTGACTGTTATCCGAAAACTGTTAGAGAGGAACCCAAAGGACTGGCATACCCAGCTTAGGTTTGCTCTTTGGGCAGATCGTACTCGGGTTAAGTCCTCCATTGGTACCTCTCCTTATCATTTAGTGTACGGTCTGGAACCAGTTTTCCCTATCCAGCTTAAAATCCCAGCTCTGCACTTTATCAATCAGTTTTATGATGAAGGGGATAGAAGGGAAGCAAGATTAGCTGAACTATTGCATCTTGAAGAAAAACGGGATAATGCCCTTGAAAAATTTGCCAAACATCAGGGGGTAGTCAAGTGATGGTTTGACAGGAGAGCTAAGGTCAAGGCCTTTAGGATTTCTGACCTTGTCCTGTATTGGGATAAGCCGCATGATCAGAAAGGAAGCCATGGTAAGTTTGATAGATTGTGGCTTGGTCCTTACCAGATTGCTGAAATTCTGGGAGATAATGCCTTCCGCTTGAGGACTCTCACGGGAGAGGACATACCACTGCCTGTTAATGGGCAGTATCTTAAACATTATTTCCAGTCTTGAGCTGTTCTCAGCTCTTTGCCCTGTAAATAGTTAGTTAGGTTGCTTTCTTTGTTTGTTTTGCTTGCCTTGGTTAGGGTAGGTTTCCCTTTCTGCTTTGCTGGTTTTGTTTGGTTAGAGTAGGTTTGCTTTGGTTTGTTTGCTTTGTTTTGCGTTGCTCTTGCTTTTGGTCCAATCTCCTTTTGGGATTGTGGGTGCATCTGTATGATAATGGTGGCATTGCAGGTCCGATGTTCCTGATATTTCCCTTACAAACTTTGATCATTTTTTCAGAATGTTATGGTATGGATTCTGTTGCCTATGTCATTTGTCCTTGAGGTAAGGCGAAGGTTTTCTGGTCCGTCTGAACAGGAATATATTGGGGTCTCATACCTTTAATCTTTAAGCGTTCCTAAAGTTGTAAAAGGTCCTTACAAGGTCTGGATAGGTGAAAAATCTTTTTCTGCTCTAGTGCCACTGTGGTTCTCAGCCCTGAGTGTGGACTTCACTGTTCACAGGTTGAACAAGTTGAGTAAAAAAGGAAATATCAAAAGAAAAGAAAAAGAAACAAAATATACTGAAAATCCTGAGGTTTGAATTCAACTCATCAGGGGGATCTGAATATCTCTACCGGGGCTATAGACGCCTAGCTGGCAGTAGAGCTATGTTCAGGAGGATCACAGCGATAACCTCGTCGGGGCTATGGACGCCTGACTGGCAGCGAGGCTCTATCCAGGTTACTTTTAGGGTCAGAATCTTTATGTAGCCTGTTCATACCAAGTCTGGTTCCTTTGCAGCAGAGGGTGGGTAATATATGCATGTGCACACACTTAGACCCTGGTATAGGAATGTCTGCACGGCTGGGAGTTTCTTTGCTTTAACTCAGGGTGGTGGCTAGGTACTTGAGTTGAAACCAGAGTTCTGGGTTCTTGATTCCAGTTTGTCATTGAAATGCTCAGGAGCATTTCCCCAGCAGAGTCGCCATTTGTTGTGCAGTCTTTGCACACATGCCCCACCGGGAGTGGGGGCCCTCTTTTTTGGGTGTCTTTGACCTTTGATTTTATTGGATTTATCATTTTAGGGTCTTGATATGTTGGTCTTGCTGGTTTTGCCCTTGATTTGATGCCAGAATTGATTGAAATTGAGTTTTGGGTCAAATCCAGGTTTTCATCTAGATCCGGGATTTTCCGCCTCTGGCGGATTTTTCTGGCCCTGGCTCCTTGTCCGTCTCTGGCAGGATTCTCCGATTCTGGGTTTTTGCCTGACTTCGGGATTTTTCGGTCCTATCGGATTTTCCCGGATTTTGTCAAAGTCCCGATCCTCCTGATTTTCCCGGTTTCTGCATTTCCGCGGGATCCGTGACTCCCCGCATTCTGGGATTCTCCGAACTTCCGCTTGGGGCTCGGGTTTCTGGATTTGTCAGAAGGGTCTTATCGCGCATTAATGGCTGAGGTACCTTGGTTCAGACGGGTATAAGGGCGAATTTAGGGCACTTTTTTGATTCATTCCAACTTCGATTGCTCCCTGGATTTGCTCTGGCGATTTAAAACTTTCATTTGAACTTTGAGGATTGGTCTTGGTCTGTTTGCGCGAGGATTGCTTGAGCGTGCTGCCGACATCTCTTTGCTTGAACGTGTTTGCCGCTCGATTTTCTGAGCTCGATTTCTGCCCGTTTGATCCATGGTATGTATTCGTTGCCCTT
>VDFB02151498.1:0-31133 GCA_007258455.2 Sequoia sempervirens
ATCGTTGATCTTTCCAACCCAAATTCAAAATTTCTCTCCAATCCATTTGTTGATGAACAAACGGAACCATCAAGTAGCTGGAAATGAAGGGAACAACATCAACAAGTCTGGAAGTTTGTTCCTTATCCCTCCAAGAGTCTTTTCCATAAGTAATAAACTCTGACAACCCAAGTTGAGAATCCCAAACATGGATACTCAACTGGAAGTGATTTTCAACACACTGCAAAGAAATCTCTACACATTCCAAAGTGCTAGTGAAAACCAAGTGCCTTCTCACGAAACTGATGCCCCTTCTAGTAAATCCTTGAAGCTTAACCATGAAAGCTTCCACATTAAGGGAGTATGAAACATAGAGTGGCTTCAATTTCCGCTCCCAAAACTGATCAATATGATTCCAAACATCATTCCACCCAAGGGATGGATTGTCAAGAGTGCAACTACCAAAGTCTAGTTCACCTTTTCCCCATTCCTCCTGAGTAGTAGGTCTGAAATCTTCACTCGTTGCTGCTGTGATGAAGTTACCAACAGCTACCAAGACTTGTCTCTTCAACACCTTGATGTCATAGATGTTTAAATTACCTTGCTTCGTCACCTCCCATGTAGAACCTTCATCCTCAAAGCCACTTATGCATCCATTACTACTCAACATACGTGGCACATCCTCATGGAGTGATATCGAAGCATCCAAGCACTGGAAACCAGAATCAGTTTCATTCTCCATTTCATTCTCTACTTCATAGAGAGGATTATCATAACTTTTCTCATCACCTTCTTGAAAAAGAGGATTGTCATAAACTTGAAAGTCATTCCTTTCATCTTGCTGCTCCAAATCTGCACATGCAACCTTTGATTTTCTTGTGAAACCTTCAAGATCAAACTCCTCTCGAAGACTATCAATCTCATCAATTACTTGCTTGATTTCTCCAGCTCTTTGTGCATCCTCTTGCTCCTTGAAAAGTTTGAAATCTGCAAACTGGTCTTCAACCTTTCTTAGAGCCAACTGAGTTTCTTTCAACTCGTCCTCTGTTGATTTAAGCTCCAAGGTGAGCTCTTCAACCATACTCTCCCTTTCTTCGAAAACAATGAAGGCCTTCTTTGCAGATTCAACGGCATGATCTTGATCTTCAATCAAGTGTATGTATGCTGATTTCAATGACTCCAAAGAGCCTCTGATAAGTTGCAAGTTAGGAAGAGCAACTTCATCCTTAACTCCACTTCGTCTCTCTTCAGACTGAGCCTTCCAATAGAGATCATCAACCAAATTGTGTGTGCGATCAAATAGGGATAGCGTTTGTACTTCTCTTCCAAAAGATACCTTGCATTGATCTTCCCACTCATGAACATGCAAAGACGGTGAACTGCTGATAGGCTGCAACTGAAAATCAGAACTTCGTTCCTTGCCTTTGCTGCCCTCTTTGCTACTCCAACATTCTTGTACTTCACCACCAACTAGCAGAGAATGCTCATCATCATAAAAAGCATCATACTCCACAAATTCTTCAACCCATTGCTTGCGACCAGCTTCGTGTATTGATAAATCTGATTTGTGTTTAATAACACTTTCAAACTCTCCATCTTCAAGAGCCATATGGACTTCTAGCTCTTCTTCTTCATCCCGGCCTCCTTGATCAAACATTAGACCAGTATCCAACCTGCTCAAGGAATCATGTTTGTCCGCTGTTCGGAAAGTTTTTGTAACCACAAATTCCTCTTTAGTGGCTGCAACCACTCCAAAGAGATCATTATGGAATTTTGTGGAACAATCTTCTTCTTCAAAGACAACTTCTCCTCCAAGGGCCACCTCATAGTCTACTGTGCAACCTGGTTCTTGTTCTTCATCAGGATCAAAGGGAAACTTATCCCACACAGGTTCTTTAACATAACTTGATGCCATCACACCCGGATCCCAAATGCTAGTGAGCTGATTAAGATGATCAACTGGAAAAAACTTATCATGCTCCCCTTGTAGTGATGACTCTTTGAATAAGTCAAGTCCTAATTCACTTAAGCTGAAATCATCAAAAAAAAATTTCTCCAATGGCTCAGTTTGCTGATCAATCCCAAGACCAACAATGTCACCCCCGAAATGAAGTGAAGAATCTTCAATGTTTGGTGTTTGAAAAACTTCATCTTCATTATCTTCTATGGAACCCTCCTGAGAGATTATGTTGCTGATTTCCTTATGTGGAACTCCTCGGGAAGTTGAGACAGCAACAAGAGCCAATCTATCCCTCACTAAATCTTCAACAAGAGGAGGTACAAACACATCGAAATCATTACCAACATCACCACTTTGGTAATGGTCATAAGCTGATTCAAAGACACCAATAGTATTTCCTTCAACTTGCTCTTCTTCACTTGCTATCACATGCAAGTCAAGGGGCGTATTATGAGGCTCTTCCACACACTCTTCAACTGTCACGTTTTCTCCTTCGAGCTCACGATCATTTTGATGTGATATGTGCACCTTGTTTGTGCCATCTTCAATGCTAGATGACTGATTTTTCTCTTCAACTTGCATATTTGTCGGCTGCAATCCACAAATAGGCACTTCATCTCCTTCCTTCTTTGATTCTTCGAACATAGCTTGTTTTGCTTCCCTTTTTATCCTTTTCCTAATGTGGTCCACCATCTTCCACTTTTTGGGCTTCACTGACGCCACACACTTCAAATGGGAATCAAATGAAACATTGTACCTATAATCATCTGGCATGGTTTGATATTGCTCACGGAGTTTGATAGCCTCATCTTCACATTGTCTTTTAAACTGTCTGGCATATTCAATGAAGTCCTTTACGACATCACTAACCTTTCCTTCCTCCGATGCCATAGTTGAATCTGACTTCTCACGACCCATAGGCCTTAGAAAATGCAACATCTTTGAAACTTCTGAAACTAATACTGAACTCAGCTCTGACCTCTGACGTAGAATCTGTTTTCTCTGTCAAGTGAACTCTGATGGGCACAGGATGGCAGGATCTTGGCTCTGATACCACTGAAATATACCGAGCCAATTTTTTCGTTTTTCAATTAACAATTTACAAAGCAGTGCACCCGTTAAGGTTAGATGAGAAAACCAAAACGTGCAAGAAAGCAACTCTAACCAGAATGGCGCCGATGATGGCGAGCATTGGTCAGAGGATCTCTACTCTAAATACAGAAAGGAACTCAACGTCAAGTATGTGCTACCCAATCCGAGGCAGAGTGAGGGGCGACCATATGACAGAGTGATTACAGAATTAATTGCTTGAAATAAATGCTGAAACTGGAAATACTCGACACCCAGAATGTGCTTGCTAACCCAAGCTGGGAAAGTAGCTACCATAGGGCGGAGCTGTAACTATTAGAATAACTTAAATGAATTTGAGAATTACAATCAGATTTGAACAAGAAAGAATGACTGCTAGTACTACTGTCAGTTTTACAAACAAGAAGCATTCGCCTGCCAATATCTCATGAAATTACAGGATCAGCATTACATCATTGAGAACCACTCTTATCTTGGATAGTGATATCAAAACCACAATGCTTTCAAGGATCAAATACTGATTTCTGTTTTCTGTGACAAATCTGCTCATTAAATGCATAAACAGCAGTCTAATGAATGACTTAAATACTCATATCTTCCACGTATGACCTTCGATTGACTAGAGATTAAATGCACTAAGCCTTAACCAAGTAGACGCCTAAGATGAGACACTGAAAACAGATCTAAAACCCACACATGAATTATGCACGAATCCCAATGTCATTAAATGGTACGGCCCAGCTGAAGAATTCGACTTGACATTAAAAATTCAATACACAACATTAAAACCTATAAATTGGAGAAAATGAACGCCCCTTACAAACTTAAAGATTGATGCAATACCCAGAACTAGCATTTTTGTATTTTTTGAGATATGAGTAAAAACATGGATCTGCTGTATCAAATCAGCAACTCCAGAAAAGTTATGAAATGCAAAAACTGAACTACAAAGCAATAACTCTACAACAATGCAAAACTTACTATAAAACCACTCAAAAATCGAACCTCTCCACTAGGTGCTGTCTCTCAAGCACGAAGTCGAGCCCAGACTAGGAGGCATTCATTCCTCGAAGAATTCCCGCAACCATTTCGGCAGCATAACATTAGCATAGACCCAAGATGATGAAATGATGCTCAACTCCTTCCTTTTATAATTTTCCAGTTGACCTCTCAAACCCTAAAATCCGCTTTTAGGTCAAAATCCACTCTCCTCAAGGATGGGCGCACTTTCTCTTCAAGTCTTAAGAAATGATATTTTAAATGAATAACAACTTTGATAATTACGCCCCTCATAACATTGCTTTGACTTTGGGAAATATTAAAATAATCTTTTAATGAGGGCGCCACCCTCAAAGACCCCCTTTTTTAAAACAACATTAAGTCATTAATCTAGGCCCATGGTCAACGTTAAAATATAATATTTAAAACGTGACTTTTTAATTAAATGACTTAACTTATCCCTCCGGATGTGCCCTGAAGCCAATACTGCGCCAAACATCTGACCAAACTGAAGCAGGAAGTCAACCGAGCTGAACTCATTTTGAAAGCTGCCAAAAATAGAATTTACTAAAAATAGTAAATTCCAAAAAGTACTCTGAATGTCGAGATGAACATACCCCTGCGAAGCTCTCTGAAAACCCAGAAAGAATCCGCCATTGAATCCATCATCTCAGAGCAATGACCTCCTCAAAAATAGGAAACCCTAATTTATCTTCCGTCTAGCCTTCGGGTTCCCAAGGAACGGGCCAACGGTCACTGGAAAGATCAGGGTTGAGAAGGATACTACAAAGGATGAACAAGACATTAATTAATGGAAAAAGCCAAAAACATGCTAAGTGGTGCTCAGTTGGATCAATGTTTTTGGGTTGAGGTTGTAAGTATTGCTTGTTATTTGATTAATAGATCTCCATGTCTTGCTCTTGATAAAACATCATATGAAGTGTGGGAAGGTAAGAAACCTTCTATTTCACGCATTAGAGTTGTTGGTTGTGAGGCCTTTGTTCACATGCTTAAGAAAAGTGGTCTAAATCAGATTTCAAAGCTAACAAATGTATTTTCATTGGTTATGGTGATAATGTTAAGGGTTGTAAGCTTTGGAAGCCTCTAACCTTGAAAATGGTATATTCTAAATATATGATTTTCAAGGAACTTAGAGTTAAGTCTAATCAAGTATAAGCCAAAAGAAAAGGAAAAGAAAACTGTGCATTTTGAAACCAAAATAGAGAAACAAGAAGATGCACAAGTGGAAGAATAGGATGGAAAAAAGAAAGTATAGGAAGAAAAAGGTTTAAATTTAGAAAGTTCATAGGAAGAACAACAAGAGCTTCCTACTACACCTTAGAAGAAGTCCACAAGGCAACAAAAGCTAATTGACAAGCGTGGCCCACCACATTTTCATTGTGTGGTTGTTTTGTCTTGTAGTGACAATGGACCTAGATCTATGAAGGAATCTCTTTCTTTGAAGGAGCATGAGTCTTGGATGGAGGCCATGCAAGATGAAATGATTGTCTTAGATAGGTTGTAATGTCCCCTTTTGGTGCTTAGCCAAATTGTGCACATTTATCCAATTTCCAAGTCTTTTGAAGGCTAATTGGTTAGTTAGGGAGAACTCCAAAATTCTTAGAGAAGCATTTGATTAGTCTTGCAGAGAAATTGTTCTTGGGTTTGAGTTCAATTGGTTAGTTGGAAAATTTTGATGCTTTAGGAATTGGTTTCCGACCTTTTGGGTGCTCTCCAAACTTCTTAGAGGAGTAGACTATTTTTAGAAAGTCACCAAGTTGATTTCAATCATCTTCCTATTGCTTCAATTTCATCATGGTGTGGTTAGAATTGGATTATGATGATGTTGTTGTACTTTTCGCAACTTGAGTGAGTTATTAAGTTATCTAATTAATATTTCACTAATGTTGTCTAATGTTGAGAAATAATTCAAGGACAACTTAGTCCAATAGTTCGTTGGAAAAGTGATTAAATGTTTGCACATAAGAATTATTTAATTTAAGAAAAAAGAGTTTTTTTGGGAAAAAACAACGAAAAACAAAAAAAAAAATGGAAAAAGAAAAAGATTGTTTTTTTTCGAAAAAGTGATGAAAAAAACAAAAAAAAACACTTTTTCGAAAAAGCAATCAAAAAAGCTATAAAGGGAGGTGTTGGGGGTTCATTTGGACATGCTAAAGAAAGATAACATTATGCTGCTGAAATGGCTTCGGTTCTCTTCAATCTTTGAGGATGAAATCCCTCATATATTTCTAGTTTCGGAATTGCAAGATATTCCCTAGTTAGACTGTGGTGCGATTTCAAACAGGAGTCACCAACGGAAATGCTTTGAAGTTTCAATTTTGGTTTTTCAGTCACTATTTTGATGATGCGATAAGTCACTCATAGCTGTTTGGAAACTTGGTTATAGCTTGCACTCATTGTGGGTGCGTGTAAGAGTGATTTGGTGAAATTTTTGAGTTTATATCCCCTGTCTAGACTGTAATAACAGGGTTTCAGACCTCTTTCAAACCTGCACCAGCCATCTATTTGCCAACCTTTTAGCTTGCATTCATTGTGGGTGCGTGTGGAAGTGATTTGGTGAAGTTTTCTAAGTTTATAACTTGTTGTTTAGATTGTAACAGCAGGGTTTCAGACTTGCACCAACAGTCTATTTGCCAATCTTCGAGGTATATTTGTTAATTCCATGATGGGTGGTTAGTTCTTTGATGTTGTCATACATGTGGGGATATTTTATCAATTTCTTTCATGACCATACTTGTAACAGCAAATGCATATCTTGAATTTAGAAGTTTTCAAATGAACCAACATTGTAACATTGAGTGGTAGTACCATCAGTAATGTAACACTCTAACTAATCTATAGTTTAAGAATGGTAACTAACTACTAGTTTCAGCTGAAATGTAACTAACTAGTTTTCATACTACAGTTTCCTTTGCAATATCGAACAGAAAAGATAAACAATCTGAACAATAACTACATAAACAAATCATCAACTAACTTTTTAGTTTTCAATTTCAACCAAAAAGGAAACTAACTATCTATATAACCAAAAATCACAGTAGGTTAATAACTAACTTTTCTTTACTTTCAAAATGAAAAGAGCATTTATTACAGCTATGAAATAAACATGATAAAGTAAATATAACTGAAGTTAAGAGAGAGAAAGAGTTGCAAGAAAATACAATTTGAATGCCGGAATGCTTGAACATGACTCTGTCTTCATGGGAAAAAGAAATATCATCAAGGGCTTTTCCGCCCAACCAAGGACCTATTGGTCCCTCGTGTTTCTTCAACTGAAGAAACCCGACCCTTCACGAGGGTAATCAATAAAGGATCACATAAATACCATCATGCCATCTAAGCCTGGTGTCTAGAACCTATACTACTTGGTCGATCCTTCACTATAGGTTACTCCTAACTAGAAAGACCATTCTAACCAGGGGTATATCTGGTTCTTAATGGCTGAAAAATGCTTAATCTAAGCATCATAACCTTGGCCAAAGATTTATTGTTAATGGGCACACCTGTGCCATCAGCACTCTCACCCTTGCTCGACATGATAATACTTGATTCTAGGGTTTTAAATTACAATGACTTGGTTCTAAATCATTCCTCTTAATTTAAGGTTAAGTTGTTTACTTTAAGCATATAAAGAGAGAGACTTGGCTCGTTATCATTTCACTTCTTTAAAGAATAATCTGCTTACTTTAAACATATATAGAGAGATACAAAAAGACTTGTCACCCTTGATAGACTCTACAAATTAAGTGGACTCATATTGGAAGGAGAAATAGGTACGATTCCAACTCAGAAATTTAAAGAACCGAGAATAAAGAAGAATTCGGCTAAGACATTGGCGAAATAGACCACAAAGCATTATAATGAAGCTCGAGCCAACATTCAGGTTCATAATTGATTAAGAGTTACTCGAAAGCAAGATCAATAAACTATACAGGATCAAAAGAAGAAAGAGTCTTCCATCGGACATGTTCCAGTAATTAGCAAGAACCGATTTCATTGTGATTTTCATCCAGACGAAGAAATACAACGAATTTACTTTTCAACATGATGGTTATCAAAACAATATAGATCTTTCGATGATAAGTTTTAACAAATAAAAGATTCTCATCACGTGCCTAGAAAAATGTCTATAGCTTGACAAATTCTTTGATATCTTTCCACCACAAACCATTATCAGCTTTGGCATCAAGAGTTGCTTTGTTGACTGAAGGAAATGATGATGATGCACTACTGATCAGAGTGTGAAAACAAGCAATAAGCACTCGGCCTAAGCTACCAACAGAGGAACCCGAACTAGGAGAACAAATGCCAACAAATAATGTAAAGGATGCGCAACTATTATTAGACGATGACTAATAGAGAGAAAAGAGTGAAGTTTGCAGTTCGAATGAGAATGGAAAGAATCTCCAGTGATTGCGATATGATTGAAAAGAAATTTCCAAAGCAAATGCGAGTGAGCAAGAAGGCAGAGAGAGATAGAATGTCGATTAAAAGAGAAAACCTCAACAACCCGAGTCCCCAAAATTTCCTTGAGCACGCGACTGCATGCGTTCTCTCTCTCGGATGTTTCACAAGAGTGGTGGCAAGGTGGCGGGGAGTTACCACCTCCCACCCACACCCACACCCACCTAATTTCTTTTTATTTTAACCTTAATATTTATCCATCAGCTTAAGAGATTTTCTTTTAATTTTAACTTTAATATTTTATAATAATAATTCCCAAGGTGCGGAGAAGATGAATTATAAGACTCCAAGAGATATACAATGATACACAATTAAATTGATTCATTTTGACAATTATTTAATTAGGTGATACTCAACCAAGGTTACGACTTCAATATAGCTATCTTACACTAGCTCGAGGCTTGATGATAATTTTGATCCTTTATTAACTACGTCCTCTCCTTGGTGATATTTCCCTTTCCCTTGAGGTGTTGGCAATCCTGCAACCACTTGATAGAAAAATTAGGGTTAGACCGTTCTCGATTTATATATATATTTTTAAATATAAACTCATCAACACATACATTTATACATATATAAAAAAATCATTCATATTGCAGTTACAACAAGTAATTAAAATTCTTTTCCCAATTTCATATTCTCATGAAAGGTAGTTAATCACAACTTTCATAACGACCATAATTCCATTGCCATATTCTTGTTCAAGACAAAAGGGATGTAACATACTTCTCCCCTTAAGAATCATCGCCCCTGATGATTGTTATTTAGAAGTTCAAGTCTAAAATCATAAATATAAACAGAGTTTTTAATTGTTCATAAACAAATAAGGAAACTTTTGAAGGATTTCATCATAATCCTCTCGAGTGGCATTTTCTTTTGAGTACTGGTCCTACTGGACCTTGCATTGTACCACCTTGCGGTTACATAAGCGCAACTTACGTACCTCGAGCACTCTGAGTGGCTCTATTGTGATCACCCCAGGATCTCGCACCTGCAAGGAATTCCAGTCAATCATATCAAATTTTGCATAGTACTTCTTAAGATAAGAGACATGAAATACATTGTGCAATCTGGCGAGAGCCGGAGGTAGAGCAATTTTGTATGCTACTGGATTGATAACTCCCAAGACTTCAAAAGGTCCCACATATCTTGGGGCTAGTTTAGAGGTTTTTCCAAATTTGATGGAGCTTTTCTGAGGTTTCACCCGCAAGAGAACTTTCTCTCCAACTACAAATTGCCTGGGAGTTCGTTTTGCATCAGCGTAGCTCTTCTGCCGATCATTAGCTTCCTTCAACCTCTGTCTAATTAGCTTAACCTGTTCTTCCATTTCCTGAAGCATTTGGGGTCCTAGAATGATCCTGTCCTCCATTTTGTTCCAATTGATAGGTGTTTTGCACTTCCTGTCATACAGTGCTTCAAAGGGTTCCATTTCAATAGTTGATTGATATGAATTGTTATAAGCGAATTCTACCAATAGTAAATATTCTTCCCATTTGTATTGCTGGTCCATGCAATACATTCTCAGTAGGTCTTCCAAAATCTTGTTTACTCTTTCCGTTTGTCCATCTGTTTCAGGATGATAGGTTGTACTAATATTTAACTGAGTTCCCAAAGCAGAAAATAAAGTCTGCCAAAACTTGGATGTCATCCTAGCATCTCTGTCGGAGATAATCTTTTCTAGAATTCCATGTAGACGGAAAATTTCTTGCACAAACTTTCGAGCAATCACAGAAACCCCATCTGTCAGATTCCCAGATATGAAATGTGCTATACTTTAGTGAGTCTATCCACTACTACCAATATAGCATTATGTCTGCTCCTCGTCATCTGTAAACCCTACACAAAATCCATATTGATGATTTGCCATTTCCAGCCTAGTACACTGTGAGGTTGTAACAATCCTTCCGGGTGTTGGTGCTCTACCTTAACCTTCTGACATTCAAAACATCCTGCAACGAATCTGGATGCATCCTTTTTCATTCCTTTCAAAAAATATAAAGGTTTGACATCGGCCAACATTTTGGTTACCCCTGGATGACCTGAGTAAGGTGCTGTGTGTACTTCTTTCCATATCGTTTTCCTTAGTTCTGATGATTTTGGTATATACATCCTTCCCTTATATCTCAAAAGTCCATCTGCTTCAATCTAGAAACCCTCATATTTAGGCTCTTGTGAGTTTTCCTGAAGAGCTTCACAAACTTGCAAGTAGAATCATCTTCATTCAATTTTTGTAGTACCTGAGCTCTAAAATTTGTGTTGATTGACACCATGGAAAGTTATATGTTTTTCCCGGCTCAATGCGTCAGCTACTCTGTTCTCCTTTCCCTTAATGTAACTAACCTCAAAATCATAATCTAAGATTAACTCCATCCACCTCCTTCGGCAAGCATTTAGATTAGGCTGTGTGAATATATACTTTAAACCTTGATGATCTGATTTGAGTTCAAAAGTCTTTCCTAACAAGTAATGTCGCCACATTTGCAGGGCATGTACAATAGCTGCTAACTCTAGATCGTGTGGCACATAATTCTGCTCATACTGCTTCAACTTTTGAGATTCATAAGCCACTACCTTCCCATCTGGCATTAGTACTCCGCCCAAACCATCACCAGACGTGTCCGTTATAACTACAAAATGTCCATTAGGGTCTAGTACAACCAAAATTGGTGCAATCGTTAATTTCTCCTTCAATGTATCAAGCGCTTCTTGACATTTCTCAATCCATTCAAATCTCTTTCCTTTTCTCTGAAGGGAGGTAATGGGGTGGGCGATCCTTGAGAAGTTTCTGACAAACCTACGGTAATACCCAGCCAATCCCATGAAACTTCTAACCTCATGCACATTTTTCGGTACTGGCCATTCCACTATAGCTTCTATCTTTGCAGGATCCACTGCTATTCCCTTAGCTGATATTATATGCCCCAAGTATTATACAAGTAGCTGATAGTTTTCCATAAAGCTTATGTTCTCTCAACCATTGAAGGACCACTCGAAGATGTTGAAGATGCTCATCCTCATTTTTGGAATAAATGAGAGTGTCATCAAGGAAAACCAATACAAACTTGTCCAAACAATCTTGGAAAATACTGTTCATTAGGTTCATAAATGCAGTTGGGGCATTGGTGAGTCCAAATGGAAAAACTGTAAATTCATAAAGACCATACCTAGTTCTGAAAGTTGTTTTATGTATGTCTTCTTCTTTCAATCTTAGTTGATGATATCCTAACCTTAAGTCTATCTTAGAAAACACTGTTGCCCTTCTCATTTGATAAAAAAGATCGTCTATTCTGGGCAAGGGGTATTTATTTCTGATGGTGAGCTTATTCAGCAGACGGTAATCTATACACATGCGAAGTGTTCCATCCTTCTTCTTGACAAATATAACTGGTGCTCCCCATGGTGATACATTAGGTTGAATCAAACCCTTATCCAGTAATTCCTGCAGTTGCGCCTTTAGTTCCATTAGTTCCGCGGTGGTCATACGATACAGTGCCTTAGAAACAGGCTCAACCCCTAGAATTAAGTCTATAGAGAAATCAAACACCCTTCTTGGTGGTAACCTAGGTAGTTCCTCCAGAAACACATCCTAGTATTCTCGAAGGTAGGGATATTTTTCAGCGAAGGTTTTTTCCTTAGAATCAATTTCCATTTCCCCTTCCCTACTCTGTGTGTGCATTAACATATCATCAAAATATATGCTTTCTTTGTATTCCCTAACTTCTTCCATTTTAACTGCAAACATTTGACATCCTTTCCCTTTATTTCTTTTAAACTGCATGGCTGAAATTTGTCGTACCTTAACCTCTCGTTGTACCCCTTGAATTAACACTGGTTTTTCTAGGTCATCCACACACTCTACTGTCTTTGCAAAACAATCAACCTTAGCCCTATGTTCTCTTAACCAATTCATTCCAATGATAACATCATAGGAACCCAGAGGTGCCATGTAAAGATTAATCTCTATGGTGAATCCTGGAAGTTCTACCCTAGCTTCAAACAGACACTGCTCTACTCGAGCTCTCGTCTGATTAGCATATTCAACTGTCCATGATTTGGCCATGAACACGGTTCTTTTAGGAAATCTACCAAGCAACTTAGGGGATATGAAACATTCAGTGACCCCAGTGTCTATTAAAATGGTTATTAGGTTCCCGTAAAGCATACCTGGAGTTTCAATAGGTGTGACCTGATATTCCGCCTGCCTGTTGTCTACTGTTGCATGAATCCTCTGCTGGAAGACTGTCTGCTGAGGCGGTAGAGGATTTCGTTCCTGCTGTCCATGTTGATTCTTAGTAGGGCACTGGTTAGCATAATGTTCTCCTCTACATGTGAAGCATCCCCCTAGTGGTCCCTTCTTTTCTAGACCTTTGTTTGAATTAACTTCGTCCTTCCTAGTATTGTTATTGTCCTTCTTATCCTTCTTGTAATCATACTGATTATTCTTGCAGCCCTTCCTTTTGAAATTTTGGTGTGACTGATTCCATTTGCCTTTGTTGCGATTTTTATCCCTGAAAGAATCATCCTTTTCCAACCTCTGCTCCTGTCGCACAACTTTTTCATAAGCTTCATCCATAGTACGAGATTCCAAAACATTCATTGGACCCCCTATACAGTTGTTCAATCCCAATATGAACTTCCGAACTCAAAATTTTTCATCCTACTGATACTGAGGAACATATTTTAACAGTCGAGTATACTTCTCCCAGTACTCATTGACAATTAAGGGTCCCTGTCTGAGATTTTCGAAGTCCAACAGCTTTTGATCGTAATACAGCTGTGCAAGCCATCTTTGCTGAAAAATTCTCACAAACTGATCCCAGGTCACTTCTGCTGCTGCCAGACCCAATTCAGCCCTTTTATTTTCCCACCAAGTGGCAGCTTCTCCTGCCAACTGGTAGGCTGCCCATGCTACTTTGGAATTATCAAAGTAATCCCTTAGCTCAAAATATTTCTCCATTTCAGTTAACCATGCCTCGGCGGAATCTCCTGAAGCGGAGCCCTCAAACTTAGGGGGTTTAATCTTTTCATGTCCTTAGCAAGTTCATTAGCTAAACGACTTCTCTTGTTTCCCAAGCTCAATGTTTTAGAGTTATCTTCATGTTGGTCACTCTGGGTTTCAGACCTTTCATCTCTCATCTCAGGTTGTCCTTCTACCTTCCTCTCAAGGTTGACTAATCGGGCCTGAGTTTCATTCATCAGATTCAATAGCTGATCTAATTTAGCCATAGGATTGTTGTTATCTTGATCCCCTCTAAACCCATTTCCGGAATTATCCATTCCAATGAAGTTCCTGGAGATGTTGGTGTTTTTAATTAGTCTTGGTTTTTAATTTTATTCAATAGTTTACACAACATAAGTTAAAGAAGTTTTTCCATTGCAACTAAACAATCCAATATTTTCTGACTCTAAGTCAATTTCTATTATATTTCAAGCTAAATAGCTTACAAAATTTGATATTGATTCAATTCAAAATTGTTTACAAAACGACTATCACTTCCTATGATAGATTCAATACATAAATGTTACAAAATTTCTATCACTACCTGTGATAGATTCAATATATAAATGTTACAAAATTTTCTATCACTACTTGTGATAGATTCAATACAAAAAGGTTACAAAATGACTATCACTTCCTATGATAGATTCAATTCAAAATATTTAAGAATTATTCACTGTCAGTGATAGGTTCCTCCTGATCACTAAACTTTGAAAATGGAATAAGTTTGTATGTAGGAGTTGGGACTTGAGCTTCTTCAGGTGTTTTTGGTTTGGTCTTGTTATTTGAAAGGTCCACAGTGCTGGTTTTGTTTATCTCAGCAAGTATGGCAGACTTAATCGTTTCCTTCCTAGAGGTAGTCCATTTTCTTCTTTCCTTCCGAAGTCTCTTCAACACTTCAGCCATTGTTTCCAAATCCAAAGGAAAAGAGCAGCTCGAATAATCATATCTAAGTCTGATTTTCCACAGTCAGACGGAAACAAGGTCTTGGATCTTCTTCCGGGGTGTTTTTCGCATCTTCATCCTGGAAAATCACCAACGGTTGGTTTCAATTTTCTATGTTTTGCATGATGAGCACCAAGGTTAAGTGTCGAACCTAGTGGCTTTGATACCATATGTAACACTCTAACTAATCTACAGTTTAAGAATGGTAACTAACTGCTAGTTTTAGCTGAAATGTAACTAACTAGTTTTCATACTACAATTTCCTTTGCAATATCGAACAGAAAAGATAAACAATCTGAACAATAACTACATAAACAAATCATCAACTAACTTTTTAGTTTTCAATTTAAGCTGAAAAGGAAACAACTAACTATCTATATAACCGAAAATCACAGTAGGTTAATAACTAACTTTTCTTTACTTTTGAAATGAAAAGAGCATTTATTACAGCTATGAAATAAACATGATAAAGCAAATATAACTGAAGTTAAGAGAGAGAAAGAGTTGCAAGAAAGTACAATCTGAATGTTGGAATGCTTGAACATGACTCTGTCTTCATGGGAAAAAGAAATATCATCAAGGGTTTTTCCGCCCAACCAAGGACCTACTAGTCCTTCGTGTTTCTTCAACTAAAGAAACCCGACCCTTCACGGGGGTAAATCAATAAAGGATCACATAAATACCATCATGCCATCTAAGCCTGGTGTCAAGAACCTATACTACCCGATCGATCCTTCACTATAGGTTACTCCTAACTAGAAAGACCAATTATGAGGAAGCATGAGATCGGGTGAAAGTAGGGGTTCAAAATTGTGAAAAGTTGAAAATTGTCTGAAAATGACTAACTTTGGAGGAAGTTGGCGCCCCTAGCTAAGAAGGGCACCCAACTTGTCATGACTTAGCCAAATTTTCAAAAGTTTCAAGATTGCAAGATGAAGTGAATGTCTAAGTTCGATGCATGTGAAGATTTTAAGGTTTGCATGGATAAAAACAAAAGAAAGCAGACCTATTTCAAACCCTAAGTCTATTTAATACATCTCTTCAATGAAATTTTCATTATTTTTGCAGGTGGCATCCAAAGAGGAGAAGTGGAGCAGCAAATTTGTAGTGTTATTTCAAGATTCAAAAGCTTCAACTTGCTGATTTTCAGAAATTCTTCATCAAATTTTCAGACCAGCAATATAAACCCTTGCTTTTTCACACTTTTTTCCATCCAAAAGATCAAATTTTTCAAGGAGAAGATCAAAGATTTCAATTTTCAGCCTTCTAGGTCTGCTCAACTCATTTTTCTAAAGAATTTTCAAGAAATTTTCTCAAGTTGCAGCAGCTGCTTTTTTCTTTGCATGTCAGTGAAATCTTCAGTGTTTTCAAAATTTGATCATTTGGGTCCTCTCAAAACAGTCTTCTGAAGAAAACCCATATCACAACTTTTTTCAAGAAAATTTCAAATTCTAGGGTTGGCTGTTTTTTTCAATCAGCCATCAGTGTTTTTCAAATCTGATCAACTGGGTCCATTTCTAATTGCATTTTGAACAAAACCCAAATGCCAGCTTTTTCGGTGAAAAATTGAAGAAATTAGGGTTTGCTGCTTTTTCAGTCTACATTCAAAATTTTCAAAAACGGGCGATCTGGGTTGTTTTGCAACGAAATTCTGAGCAAAACCCATATCTCAGAAAAAATTTCAAAAATTTGTCCGTTGGAGGAAGAAAAACCAGCGTTCTAAAAATAGTAAGTTGCTCAAAACTTGTCTGAACCTAGGCGAGTTTATAGTCATTCTTCAAGGTTTTCGAAATGGAATACACTCCCAATGATTTCAAGACCAAATCAGCCCTCTACCACGATTTCATCAAAACAGCTGAGACGGACTTGCATCACATCAAGTCGGTGTTTGATCTGCGTGCTTTGGAGAGCGCAGGCAACACTTCAATCAGAAACTTGGGATACTTTGGACTCCTCGCAGCAGCGTCTATTCCTATTTCGGTTCAGAGCCTCGAGTTTGTAATCGCTTGCATCAAGCATTACAATCCGGCTACAAGGGAGATTCAGTCAGTTGATGGCAGATTGATCTGCAGTTTGAAACTTGATGTGATCGAGAGATGCTTTTCCATTCCTCCTTGGCCTGAAAGTGTCAGTATCTCTAAGAGTGAGTGTGAAAGGATGTGGGAAATGCATAAGGACAAGTACAGTAAGAAGATTGCACAAAGGTGGATTAAGGAAAAACATAAGACTCTGCCAAGTCACATTTCCATGATGTTAGCAAAGTTTGAAAAGGCGGCCAATGAGGTTGAAGATTTCCTGAGATCAATTGCAGATGGAGAGGATATCTTAAAAAAAGCACAACTTTGCTATTGAGGGTATAGATGCACCTGATCGGGACACAATTTCCTGTTTTTTAACGGATGTCATTGAGATTTAAAGTGGCTTTCATCTAGAAGCTTTCTCTCCGCTTTCTTTCTATTCTTGGAACAATTCTTATCCATTCTTTGAAGAAGAGAAAGAAGATAAATGTAATAGTTGGCGTTTCCTGCTTTTTCTGCTTTCTTAGGTGTTAGATGTTATCTTCTTTCTAGATTTAGAAATAAAACTTGCTTGCTGAGCAAGCCCTAGATTGTGAAAGCAAGGAGATTTTAGGGTTCCCTACTCCTCTGCTTGCCTATAAATACGATCCTTTGCTCATTAGTTTTCTTTAACAGTTATGGTGATAGCAAATTGCGAGCCTGTAATGCAGCAAGTTGTTATTCAGTGTCAGTTCACTTTGTGTTAAAACCATGCTAGTGATAACAAAACGCTAAGCCTAAGTGCCTTCTATTGTTATTCAAGTGTTGTTCAATTGTTTTATGATAGCGAATTGTTGAGTCTCTTTTAGCCAACAAGTAGTTATTGTAATTGTTGTTCTCTTTATGTAAGAACAAGATTGCAAGCCTCTTTAGCTGCAATTTCTTGTTTCGTGCATGTGTTTAGTGTAATCTTTGTTCCAAAAGTTTGAGAAATAAAATCATGAGCCTCCTTTGCCTTGGTATAACGTATCAGATTTCCTTTTATTGTGTTATGCTTTTATGAACTTAATTTCAGCTTACATTGAAAGTAAGTAGGTGTTTGTTGGGAAAGAGTTTATTGAAGTACTTTGTCAGAAAATCAACCTTGTTCATTTCTAAATTCTCTTGCTCTGCGTATTACTTGAGATATTAGAAACGTCTTTAGCTTAAGTTAGTTGTAGTTGGAATTCTTAATCAGAAAATCTCAGCTGCGGCGTTTGTGTTTTCTAAACCTTGTGCTCTAGCTAAAACAAAAAGATAGGCGAATTAGTTTTAATTTACTTTCATTCACACCATCAGCAAGAGGGAGCTTCCCCTCCTAATTTGAAGAGCAATTTTACTGTGCATAGCTGTCCGTTTCAAATTCACATTCCAGAGGTGTGAATTTAAACACCAACAAAATAAAGGATTCTCATTACGTGCCTGGAAAAATGTCAATAGCTTGATGAATTCTTTGATGTCTTTCCACCACAAACCGTTATCAGCTTTCGCATCAAGAGCTACTTTGCTGACTGAAGGAAACAATGATGACGCACTACTGATCAGAGTGTGAAAACAAGCAATAAGCGCTCGGCCTAAGCTGCCAACAAAGGAACCCGAACTGGGAGAACGAATGCCAACCAATAATGTAAAGAATGTGCAACTATTATCAGACGATGACTAACAAAGAGAAAAGAGTGAAGTTTGTAGTTCGAATGAGAATGGAAAGAATCTCTAGTGATTGCGGTATGATTGAAAAGAAATCGCCAAAGCAAATGCGAGTGAGCAAGAAGGAAGAGAGAGATAGAATGCCAATTAAAAGAGAAAACCTCCTCGACAACCCGAGTCCCCAAGATTTCCCTGAGCACGCGACTGCATGCATTCTCTCTCTTGGACGTTTCACAAGAGTGGTGGCAAGGTGGTGGGGAGTTACCACCTCCCACCCACACCGACACCCAGCTAATTTCTTTATATTTTAACCTTAATATTTATCCATCGGCTTAAGAGATTGTCTTTTAATTTTAACTTTAATATTTTATAATAATAATTCCCAAGGTGCGCATAAGATGAATTATAAGACTCCAAGAGATATACAATGATACACAATTAAATTGACTCGTTTTGACAATTATTTAATTAGGTGATTCTCAACCAAGGTTACGACTTCAATATAGCTATCTTACACCAACTCGAGGCTTGATGATAATAGTGATCCTTTATTAACTATGTCCTCTCCTTGATGATATTTCCCTTTCCCTCGAGGTGTTGGTAATCCTACAACCGCTTGACAGAAAAATTAGGGTTAGACCATTCTCGATTTATATATATATTTTAAATATAAACTCATCAACACATACATTTATACATATATACGAAAATCATTCATATTGCAGTTACAACAAGTAATTAAAATCCTTTTCCCAATTTCATATTCTCATGAAAGGTAGTTTATCACAACTATCATAACGACCATAATTCCATTGCCATATTCTTATTCAAGACAAAAGGGATGTAGCAAGTGAGCAGCTGCTACATCCCCTCTATCTTGAACATGACTATGGCAATGAAATGATGATCGTTATGTTAGTTGTAATTAACTACCTTTCATGAGAATGTGAATTGAGAAAAGAATTTTAATTTCTATGTTGTAACTACAAATATGAAAGATTTTCTTATATATGCGTAGGTGAATGTGTTCATGAGTTTATATTTAAATATATATAAATCGAGAACGGTCTAACCCTAATTCTTTTTGTCAAGTGGTTGCAAGATAGCCAACACCTCGAGGGAAAGGGAAATATCATCAAGGAGAGGTCGTAGTTAATCAAGGATCAAATTATCATCACGCCTTGAGTCAGTGAAAGATAGCTAAATTGAAGTCATAACCTTGGCTATAATCATTTAATTAAATTATAAGAAAAAAGAGTCAAAATAATTTGTGTATCATCATATATCTCTTGGGGTCTTAAAATTCATCTTATGCTCATCTTGGGAATTATTATTATTAAAATAAAATGTTAAAGTTGAAATTAGAAACAATCTCTTAAGTCGATGGATGATATTATAGTTTAAGTTAAAAGAAAATGAATATGTTGGGCGTCGGTGCGGTGGGAGGTGGTAACTCCCCGCCACCTTACCACCTCTCTTGTGAAACGTCCAAGAGAGGAACTCAAGCAGCCGCGCGCTCAGTGAAATCTTGGAGACTCGGGCGTTTGAAGAGGTCTCTCTCTTTTAATCGGCGTTCAATCTCTCTCTTCCTTTCTTCTTCACTCACTCACTCACATTTTTCTTAGACATTCTTCCTTTCATTCATACCAGCAATCACTAAAAACTCTTCCATTCTTAGTCGAACTAAAAACTTCATTCTTTTCTCTCTTTAGTCATCGTATGATTATAGGGTGCATCCTTGCTTTATCGGAGGGCATTTGTTCTACCAGTTCAAGTATCTCTGTGGCAGCTTAGGCCGTGTGTTCTTTACTTGTTTTTCTCACTCTATTAGTAGAACATCATTTTCATTACCTCCAGTCAGAGAGGCTGCTCTAGACGCCGAAGCTGATAGCATTTTGGAGGTGGAAAGTCTTCAAAGAAATTGTCAAGCTCCAATCAACTTGTCAGGCGCGTAATGAGAATCATTTTCTGATAATGCTTATCATCGACGAGTTTTATTTGATCTGTTAGTCATCTGTTGAGAAGTAGAATTGATGTATTCTTAGTCTTGTTGAAATCTCAAAGATTCGGCTCTTGCTTATTACTAGAACAAGTTCGATAGTAGACTCTTTCTTGTTGATCCCATGTAGTTATTGTCCTTGCTTTTGAGTTACTCTTTTGTCATCAATCTGAACTTGAACATTGGTCCGAGCCTTCATCTGATACTATGTGGTCTAACCAGCTATTGTCTTAGCCGAAGTTTTCTTTCCACTCTATTCTTGGAATTCTGGGATGGAACCATGTCTCTCTCTTTCCAATTCGAGACCATTAAATTTGGAGAATCCTTCATGGAGGACAAGTCCTTTTCTATTCCTCTTAATATGTTTAAGTAAACCGAATATTCTTAAAGATGTGAATTGATAACAAGCCAAATCTCTCTTTATATGCCTATAGTAAACAGCTTAACCTTAAATCAAGAAGAAAGATTTGAAATCAAGACTTTGTAATATAAATCCTTGAATCAAGTATTATCATGTTGAGCAAGGGTGAGAGTGTTGATGGCACAGGAGTGCCCATTATGAATAAAATCCTTGGCCAAGGTTATGATGCTTAGATTAAGCATTTGTCAGCTATCAAGAACCAGATATACCCCTGGTCAGAATGATTCTTCTAGTTAGGAGTAACCTATAGTGAAGGATCGACCAGGTGGTATAGGTTCTTGACATCAGGCTTAGATGGCATGATGATATTATGTGATCCTTTATTGATTACCCTCGTGAAGGAATGGATTTCTTCAGTTGAAGAAACACGGGAGACCAGTAGGTCTTTGGTTGGGCGGAAAATCCCTTGATGATATTTCTTTTTCTCTTGATGACAAGTTTTGCTCAAACATTCCAACAAAAAGCCACCGTACTGTACTTTCTTGTAACTCTTTCTCTCTCTTAATTTCAATTGTAAATACTTAAGAATGTTAATTTTGTAGCTGTAATAAATTCTCTTTACATTTTGAAAGCAAAGAAAAGTTAGTTATTATTCTATGTGAATTTTCAGTTATATGTATACAGTTAATGGTTTCCTTTTCAGCTGAAATTGAAAATTAAAGTTAGTTGATGAATTGATTATGATGTAATTGTTCAAATTGTTTATCTATTCCATTCGTTATTTGCAAAGGAAACCCTAGGATGAAAACTAGTTAGTTACATTTCAGCTGAAACTGATGGTTAGATTCCATTCTTAAACTGTAGATTAGCTAGAGAGTGTTACATATGGTATCAGAGCTACCAAGTTCGACATTGAACCTCGGGCTTAGCATGCAAACATAGAAAATTGAAACCAATCGTCGGTGCTTTTCCAGGATGATGATGCGGAAAACACGCCGAAATAAGATCCGAGATCCTCCTTCCGTCTGACTGTGGAAAATCAGACTTAGATATGATTACTCAATCTGCTCTTTTCCTTCGGATTTGGAAACGATGGCTGAAGCTCTGAAGAGACTTTAGAAGGAGAGAAGAAAATGGACTAGCTCTAGGAAGGAAATTGTTAAGTCCGCCATACTAGATGAGATAAACAAAACCAACACTAAGAACCTTTCAAATAACAAGACTGAACCAAAAACATCTGAAGAAGATCGAGTTCCAACTCCTGGATATAGACTTATTCCATTTTCAGAGTTTAGTGATCAGGAGAAACCTATCACTGACAATGAAAATGATTCCTGAATATTTTGAATTGAACCTATCACAGGAAGTGATAATCATTTTGTAATCTTTTTGTATTGAATCTATCACAGGTAGTGATAGAAAATTTTGTATCATTTATGTATTAAATCTATCACAGGTAGTGATAGAAATTTTGTATCATCGACGTATTGAATCTATCACAAGTAGTGATAGAAATTTTGTAACCATTTTATATTGAATCTATCACGAGAAGTGATAGTCATTTTGTAAGCAATTTGAAATTGAATCAATATCAAATTTTGTAAGCTATTTTGCTTGAAATTTAATAGCAATTGACTTGACTCAAAGAATCTTTGATTGTTATTTTGCAAAAGAAAACTCAAACTTATGCTCTGTAAACTATTGAATAAAATAAAAAACCAAGACTAATAAGAACTATCAATATCTCCAGGAACTTCATTGGAATGGAAAACTCCAAAAATGGGTTCAGAGGGGATCAGGATAACAATAATCCTATGGCTAAATTAGATCAGCTATTGAATATGATGAATGAAATCCAGCCCCGATTAGTTAACCTTAAGAGAAAGGTAGAAGGACAACCTAAGATGAGAGATGAAAGGTCTAAAACCCAGAGTGACCAGCATGAAGATAACTCTAAAACATTGAGCTTCGGAAACAAGAGAAGTTGGTTAGCTAATGAACTTGCTAAGGACATGAAAAAGATCAAACCCCCCAAGTTTGAGGGCTCGGCTTCAAGAGATGCTGCTGAGGCATTGTTAACTGAAATGGAAAAATATTTTGAGCTAAGGGATTACTCAGATAATTCCAAAGCAGCATGGGCAGCCTACCAGTTCGCAGGAGAAGTCGCCACTTGGTGGGAAAACAAAAGGGCTAAATTGGGTCTGGCAGTAGCAGAAGTGACCTGGGATCAGTTTGTGAGAATTTTTCGTCAGAGATGGCTTCCACAGCTGTATTACGATCAAAAGCCGTTGGACTTCAAAAATCTCAAGCAGGGACCCTTAACTGTCAATGAGTATTGGGAGAAGTATACTCGGTTGTTAAAATATGTTCCTCAGTATCAGCAGGATGAAAACTTTCGAGTTCAAAAGTTCATATTGGGATTGAACAACCATATAGGGGGTCCAGTGGATGTTTTGGCACCTTGAACTATGGATGAAGCTTATGGAAAAGTTGTGCAACAGGAACAGAGGTTGAAAAAGGATGACTGCTTCAAGGATAAAAATCACAACAAGGGAAAATGGAATTTTTCACACCAGAATTTCAAAAGGAAGGGCTACAAGAATAATCAGTATGATTACAAGAAGGATAAGAAAGACAATAACAATACTAGGAAGGATGAAGCTAATTCAAGCAAAGGTCTAGAAAAGAAGGGACCACCAGGGGGATGCTTCAAATGTGGAGGAGAACATTATGCTAACCAGTGCCCTACTAAGAATCAGCATGGGAAGCAGCAACGGAAGCCTCTACCACCTCAGCAGACAACCTTCCAGCAGAAAATTCATGCAGCAGCAGACAACAGGCAGGCAAAATACCAAGTCACACCTATTGAAACTCCAAGTATGCTTTACGGGAACCCAATAACCATTTTAATAGACACTGGAGTCATTGAATGTTTCATATGCCCTAAGTTACTTGGTAGATTTCCTATAAGAACTGGGTTCATGGCTAAATCATGGACAATTGAATATGCTAATCAAACGAGAGTTTGGGTAGAGCAGTGTCTGTTTGAAGCTAGGGTAGAACTTCCAGGCTTCGCCACAGAGATTAACCTTTATGTGGCACCTCTAGGTTCCTCTGATGTGATCATTGGAATGAATTGGTTAAGAGAACATAGGGCTACGGTTGATTGTTTTTCAAAGACAGTGGAGTGTGTGGATGACCTAGGAAAACCCATGTTAATTCAAGGGGTACAATGAGAGGTTAAGGTATGAAAAATTTCAGCCATGCAGTTAAAAAGAAATAAAAGGAAAGGATGCCAAATGTTTGCAGTTAAAATGGAAGAAGTTAGGGAATACAAGGAAAGCACATATTTTGATGATATGTTAATGCACACCCAGAGTGGGGAAAGGGAAATGGAAATTGATTCTAAGGAAGAAACCTTCGCTGAAATATATCCCTATCTTTGGGAATACCAGGATGTGTTTCTGGAGGAACTACCTAGGTTACCACCAAGAAGGGTGTTTGATTTCTCTATAGATTTAGTTCGAGGGGCTAAACCTATTTCTAAGGCACCGTATCGTATGACCACTATGGAACTAATGGAACTAAAGGCGCAACTGCAGGAATTACTGGATAAGGGTTTGATTAGGCCTAGTGTATCACCATGGGGAGCACCGGTTATATTTGTCAAGAAGAAGGATGGGACACTTCGCTTGTGTATAGATTACTGTATGTTGAATAAGCCCACCATCAAAAATAAATACCCCTTGCCCAAAATAGACAATCTTTTTGATCAAATGAAAGGGGCAGCAATGTTTTCTAAGTTAGACTTAAGGTCAGGATATCATCAGCTAAGGTTGAAAGAAGACATTCACAAAACAGCTTTTAGGACTAGGTATGGTCACTATGAATTTACAGTTTTGCCATTTGGACTCACCAATGCCTCAGCTGCGTTTATGAATCTTATGAACAGTATTTTCCGAGATTGTTTGGATAAGTTTGTATTGGTTTTCCTTGATGACATTCTCATTTATTCCAAAAACGAGGATGAGCATCTTCAGCATCTACGAGTGGTCCTTCAACGGCTGAGGAAGCATAAACTTTATGGAAAATTGTCAAAATGTACTTTCTTTCAGAAAGAGGTACAATACTTGGGGCATATAATATCAGCTAAGGGAATAACAGTAGATCCCGCAAAGATAAAAGCTATAGTGGAATAGCCAGTACCGAAAAATGTGTATGAGGCTAGAAGTTTCATGGGATTGGTAGGGTATTACTGAAGGTTTGTAAGGGATTTCTCTAGAATTTCCCACCCCATTACCTCCCTTCAAAGAAAAGGAAAGAGATTTGAATGGACAGAGAAATGTCAAGAAGCATTTAATACATTGAAGGAGAAATTAACGACTGCACCAATTTTGGTTGTACAGACCCTAATGGTCATTTTGTAGTTATAACTGACGCATCTGGCGATGGATTGGGCGGAGTGCTAATGCAAGATGGTAAGGTAGTGGCTTATGAATCTCAGAAATTGAAGCAGTATGAGCAAAATTACGTACCGCACGATCTGGAGTTAGCAGCTATTGTGCATGCTTTGCAAATGTGGCGACATTACTTGTTAGGAAAGACTTTTGAACTCAAATCAAATCATCAAGGGTTGAAGTATATATTCACACAACCCAATTTAAATGCTCGCCAAAGGAGGTGGATGGAGTTAATCTCAGATTATGATTTTGAGGTCAGTTACATTAAGGGCAAGGAAAACAGAGTAGCTGACGCATTGAGCTAGCGGAAAGATATAACTTCCATGGTGTCAATCAACACAAATTTTAGAGCTCAAGCACTTTAGAAATTAAATGAAGATGAATTCTACTTGCAAGTTCATGAAGCTCTTCGGGAAAACCCACAAGAGCCTAAATATGAGGGTTTTTAGATTGAAGCAGATGGACTTTTGAGATACAAAGGAAGAATGTATATACCAAATTCTTCAGAACTAAGGAAGCTGATATGGAAAGAGGTACACACAACACCTTATTCGGGTCATCCAAGAGTAACCAAAATGTTGGACGATGTTAAACCATTATATTTTTGGAATGGGATGAAAAAGGATGCATCCAGGTTTGTTGCAGGATGCTTTGAATGTCAGAAGGTTAAGGTGGAGCATCAACACCCGACAAGATTGCTACAACCCCATAGTGTACCAGATTGGAAATGGAAAATCATCAGAATGGACTTTGTACAGGGTCTACCGATGACGAGGAGCAGGCATAACACTATATTGGTAGTAGTGGATAGACTCACTAAAGTAGCACATTTCATACCCGAGAATCTGAAAGATGGGGCCTCTGTGATTGTACAAAAGTTTGTACAAGAAATTTTTCATCTTCATGGAGTACCAGAAAAGATCATTTCTAACAAAGATGCCAGGATGACATCCAAGTTTTGGCAGACTCTATTTTCTACTTTGGGAACTCAGTTAAATATTAGTACAACCTATCATCCTGAAACAAATGGTCAAACGGAAAGGGTAAACAAGATTTTAGAAGACTTGCTAAGAATGTACTATATGGATCAGCAATACAAGTGGGAAGAATACTTACCCTTGGTAGAATTTGCTTATAAAAATTCGTATCAATCAGCTATCAAAATGGAACCTTTTGAAGCACTGTATGGCAAGAAATGCAGAACACCTATCAGTTGGAACAGGATGGAGGACAGGATCATTCTAGGACCCAAAATGCTTCAAGAAATGGAAGAATAGGTTAGGTTAATCAGACAGAGGTTGAAGGAAGCTAATGATCAAAAAAATAGCTACGCTAATGCAAAACGAACCCTCAGGCAGTTTGTGGTTGGAGAGAAAGTTCTCTTGCAAATAAACCGACAGAAGAGCTCTATCAAATTTGGGAAAACTTCTAAACTAGCCCCAAGATATATAGGACCTTTTGAAGTCCTGGAAGTTATCAATCCAGTAGCATACAAAATTTCTCTACCACCGGCTCTCGCAAGATTGCACAATGTATTTCATGTCTCCTATCTTAAGTAGTACTATGCAGACTTTGACCATATGATCGATTAGAATTCCTTGCAGGTGTGGGACCTTGGGGTGATCACAATAGAACCACTCAAAGTGCTCGAGGTACATAAGATGCGCTTACGTAACCGCGAGGTGGTACAATGCAAGATTCAATGGGACCAATATTCAGAGGAAAATGCCACCTGGGAGGATTATGGTGAAATCCTTCAGAAGTTTCCTTATCTGTTTATGAACAATTAAGAACTTTGTTTATATTTATGATTTTAGATTTGAATTTTTTTATATAAACAATCATCGAGGACAATTATTCTTAAGGGGAGAAGTATGTTACATCCCCTCTATCTTGAACATGACTATGGCAATGAAATGATGATCGTTATGTTAGTTGTGATTAACTACCTTCCATGAGAATGTGAATTGAGAAAATAATTTTAATTTCTATGTTGTAACTACAAATATGAAAAAATTTCTTATATATGCGTGGATGAATGTGTTCATGAGTTTATATTTAAATATATATAAATCGAGAATGGTCTAACCCTAATTATTTTTGTCAAGTGGTTGCAAGATAGCCAACACCTCGAGGGAAAGGGAAATATCATCAAGGAGAGGTCGTAGTTAATCAAGGATCAAATTATCATCACGCCTTGAGTCAGTGAAAGATAGCTAAATTGAAGTCATAACCTTGGCTATAATTATTTAATTAAATTATAAGAAAAAAGAGTCAAAATAATTTGTGTATCATTGTAAATCTCTTGGGGTCTTAAAATTCATCTTATGCTCATCTTGGGAACTATTATTATTAAAATAAAATATTAAAGTTGAAATTAGAAACAATCTCTTAAGTCGATGGATGATATTATAGTTTAAGTTAAAAGAAAATGAATATGTTGGGTGTTGGTGCGGTGGGAGGTGGTAACTCCCCGCGACCTTACCACCTCTCTTGTGAAACATCCAAGAGAGGAACTCAAGCAGTCGCGCGCTCAGTGAAATCTTGAAGACTCGGGCGCTTGAAGAGGTCTCTCTCTTTTAATCGGCGTCCGATCTCTCTCTCTTCCTTTCTTCTTCACTCACTCACTCGCATTTTGCTTAGACATCCTTCCTTTCATTCATACCGGCAATCACTAAAAACTCTTCCATTCTCAGTCGAACTAAAAACTTCATTATTTTCTCTCTTTAGTCATCATATGATTATAGGGTGCATCCTTGCTTTATCGGAGGGAAATCGTTCTACTAGTTCAAGTATCTCTGCAACAGCTTAGGTCATGCGTTCTTTACTTGTTTTTCTCACTCTATTAGAGAGGCTGCTCTAGACGCCGAAGCTAATAGCATTTTGGAGGTGGAAAGTCTTCAAAGAAATTGTCAAGCTCCAGTTGACTAGTCAGGCACGTAATGAGAATCATTTTCTAATAATGCTTATCATTGAAGAGTTTTATTTGATCTATTAGTCATCTGTTGAGAAGTAGAATTGATGTATTCTTAGTCTTGTTGAAATCTCAAAGATTCGGCTCTTGCTTATTACTAGAACAAGTTCGATAGTAGACTCTTTCTTTTTGATCCCGTGTAGTTATTGTCCTTGCTTTCGAGTTACTCTTCTGTCATCAATCTGAACTTGAAAATTGGTCTGAGCCTTCATTTGATACTCTGTGGTCTAACCATCTATTGTATTAGCCGAAGTTTTCTTACCACTTTGCTCTTGGAATTCTGAGATGGAACCATGTCTCTCTCTTTCCAATTCGAGACTATTAAATCTGGAGAATTCTTCATGGAAGACAAGTCCTTTTCTATTCCTCTTAATATGTTTAAGTAAACCGAATATTCTTAAAGATGTGAATTGATAACGAGCCAAGTCTCTCTTTATATGCCTATAGTAAACAGCTTAACCTTAAATCAAGAAGAAAGATTTGAAATCAAGACTTTGTAATATAAATCCTTGAATCAAGTATTATCATGTTGAGCAAGGGTGAGAGTGCTGATGGCACAAGAGTTCCCATTAACAAATAAAATCCTTGGCCAAGGTTATGATGCTTAGATTAAGCATTTGTTAGCTATCAAGAACTAGATATACCCCTGGTCAAAATAATTCTTCTAGTTAGGAGTAACTTATAGTGAAGGATCGACCAGGTGGTATAGGTTTTTGACACCAAGGTCAGATGGCATGATGATATTATGTGATCCTTTATTGATTACCCTCATGAAGGAACGGGTTTCTTCATTTGAAGAAACACGGGAGACCAATAGGTCTTTGGTTGGGTAGAAAATCCCTTGATGATATTTATTTTTCCCTTGATGACAAGTTTTGCTCAAGCATTCCAGCAGAAAGCCGCCAGACTGTACTTTCTGGTAACTCTCTCTCTCTTAATTTCAGTTGTAAATACTTAAGCATGTTAATTTTGTAGCTGTAATAAATGCTCTTTACATTTCGAAAGCAAAGAAAAGTTAGTTATTATTCTATGTGAATTTTCAGTTATATGTATACAGTTAATGGTTTCCTTTTCAGCTGAAATTGAAAATTAAAGTTAGTTGATGAATTGATTATGACGTAATTGTTCAAATTGTTTATCTCTTCCCTTCGTTATTTGCAAAGGAAACCTTAGGATGAAAACTAGTTAGTTACATTTCAACTGAAACTAGTAGTTAGATTCCATTCTTAAACTGTAGATTAGTTAGAAAGTGTTACAATTTCTCTTGGTATTTTATTGTTACTCACCCCACTGAATAAGTGGCTTATTGGTTCTTATTCTCCGCTAAAAAGCAGAAGAGTTGCTTTAGTTTATTGTATTCACTCACCACTGAAAAGTGGGAGAGTTGTTCTTTGTTGTTGTATTTGCTCACCACTGAAAAGTGGAAGAGTTTGCTTGCATTTTCACTATTGTATAAGCTTTCCCACTGAAAAGTGAGAGTGCTAGCTAACCCCACTGAATAAGTGGATACTACTTTCAGCTTGTTATTTTCAAAAGAATTTGTAATCCCATACACTATATGCTCTCACCTCACCCACATTAGGAATTTGGTGATCAAAAAGTGGAAAGGAAGTGCTTGGCATTTCATTCTATTTTGAGCCAACAATTTTCAAAAAGAATTGGGGCTGTTCATTACAGCTGTAATTTGCACTCTTAATCTTTTTTTTTGAAAGAACAAAACAAAATGAAATGCCAAGCAACTTCCTTTCCACTTTCTGATTACCAAGTTCCCCAATGTGGGCAAGGTGAGAGCATATGGTGTACGGGATTACAATTATACTTGAAATAAAGTAGCTAGAAGTAATATCCACTCACCTAGTGGGGGTTAACTTGGCACTTCCATTTTTCAGTGGGAAGCTTATACAATAAAGGGCATGTAAAGCCAACTCTTCCACTTTCCAATGATGAGTGAATACAAAAAAAATAAACAACTCTTCCACTTTTCAGTGGTGAGTACAAAGAACCACTTATTCATGGGGTGAGTAACAAGAGCCACTTATGCAGTAAAGTAACATAAGCCACTTATGTAGTGGGGTGAGTAACAACAAAATATCAAGAGCAGTTCACTGGTGGGTACTACCACTCAGTGTTACAATATAAGCTCATTCAAAACTCCCAAATTCAAGATATGCATCTGCTGTTACAAATATTGCTATGAAAGAAAATTGATATAACATTCCCACATGTAACATAACTTCAAAAAACTAACCACCCATCATTGAAATAGAAAATATACCTCAAGGAAAAAGCAAATAGATGACTGATACAGGTCTGAAACTTCGCTGCAATAGTCTAGACAGTGAGATAACAACTCAAAAATCTTCAATAATCCACTCCCAAATGTACCCAATGGCCAATCTAGACTAAGAACAATGTTTCCAGCTCACTCTAGGCAACTTACCACCCTTCAAGAATGGATTATAAGGGTTTGATAATGATTAAACAATAGCTACAGGTCTTATATAACTCTATGAACACTCGAAAAACTTCATATATTTTCATCTCTAAAATAATTGGAAGCTCAAACTCTATTAAAATTTAAAACCCAATGTGTTTCCTAAATGAAAACACCCAATCAACTAGGATGGATCTTGCACCATCGAAACCAATGAATATTGACAAGGGTTTTTGTCCTCAATCAACTCCTAAAAGAACTCAACGTTCACTCTGACAGCATACTATTATGTGTACAAACTTCATTAATGCAAATAAGATCCCCAAACCTCCTTTTATAGCTTTTTTGTTGTTTTTTCGAAAAAGCTTTTTTTTGCTTTTTATTTGCTTTTTTGAAAGAGTACTTTTTTGCTTTTTCCTCGAAAAAGTATTTTTTGCTTTTTACTGTAAAGCTTTTTTTTTTGCTCTTTTAAAATAACTTTGTCCCTTTTCCCCTAGGTGTCTACTTGAGGGAACATACCATAACTTTATTAAATTAAAACACTAAAGTAAATATTATAACGTTAACTTTATAACTTTTGTCTAATAATTTAAATAATCCAAACCATTTTGCAAAAAGCACCACCAAGGCACCAAAAACCAAAATTGATCATGCCAAGAAAAAGTTGATGTTGAAGAATGATGCCAAGTGCCAAAACAAGAACTTGCTAAAAATAGCAATGTTCTCCAAGAATTGTGGAGAACAACCCAGAAGGTCCAAAATGCTA
>VDFB02151499.1:0-19680 GCA_007258455.2 Sequoia sempervirens
GATGGGGTGATGGGTGGATGACGATTCATGATGTGACTGGTTGTAGTATTGACACTAGCTTCATCATAAGGACTCTTCATGCTCCCTATGTTGACGTTTGCTTGAGACGAAGTTGCCCCCAGTGTGGTGGTAGTAGTACCTTCATGCTTTGATTTTGCTTGCTCCAAGAGCTCTTGTGTATAATGCATTCTCTGATAAATGACTGTCATAGGTGACGTTTCAATTTGCTGCTCTGCTAACTCTGGACGTTCTATTTGACTTGTTTCCTTAAACGGATAATGATGGATATCTTTATTCATGATGTCCTCAATCTGAGTTTGGGACATATTTGATCCTGATGTTGACAACTCCAATTGATTGTAGGAGTTAAGAATCTGCTCTTTTTGTGTAACAAAATCTTGTTCTAGATGAAGATCATCTACGTGCCCATCTGTAGAAAGCATCCCATGGGTAGATGGAGGAGTATGTGCTACATGGATATTATCGTCTTGCAGAGATAAGAGAGTATCCATTAGATTATTGTAGTATCTTGAAGATACAAATTCTTGATCTTGATTAATTTCGGAGTTGCTTTCGACATGCTTTGGATCAAGTTCTTGACATGGGGTAGCTTCTGTGCTGATGATTTCTTTACAGCGACTTTTGATGTCGACAGCATGGCTCGTCTGGCGTCTTTCAAGATCTCAGAGCTGGGCGAGGTCAAAGGGGATCAACATGGTTTGAAAAGGACCATTGCTAGACTTTAGTGAAAGATTTTGATCTTGCTTTGGAATAACTTCTTGAGATATGTCCTCTAACTCATAAGGCGATGTAGAGACATTTTCAATATGATCATAGGTGAACTGATTGTGCATTATGTCAATTGGATCAAATAACCCTAACACTCCTTGGAAGAGATCACTAAAAAGTGGCTCTTGATGTATGGTGAGTTTATCATCGGATTGTGTAGATACATCCTCAATGTGCTCCTCGATGGAGAGGTTTTGATCATTGTCTTCGACAATTGTGGCGGAGGGATTTCCAATGTCTTTGACCATAGGGTCAAACGATGTTGATATTTCTTGAATTGGCTCATTATCAAGTTTTGTTGGTGGATTTTGATCGTGATTCAAAAGTGACTCTTGACATATGTTGATTTGATCATTAGATGAAGTAAATGTGTGCTCAGTGATGGATTGATCTTGATCCTTGTTTTCAATAGTTGTCATCTTTTGTGTTTGTGCTCGTGTTGGTTGGGTAGCTTGAGAGGATTGTTGCACTTGTTGAGCTTGTGTTGCTTGTTGTTGTTGCAGCGATGTTTGATGGTTGTCATCACCCTCAACCTTTGGTAAAACAGTCAGAAACAAGTCTAGCAGTCAAACGTGAAAACCTAAACTGTCAAAATCTCAAGTATAGGTCTGTCGGCAAGCAAGTTGGTCAACTCTTTTCTTATCAATGGCATGTAAATCATAAATCAATTTCATCATCATTTGATACAAAGCATTTCCTAGGATCCGTTCCGACAATGGGCACTTTTATCAAATCAACCAATTTGGGTAAAACAAAATGACGTGTCATTAACATGTCCTAGGATCCGTTCCGACAATGGACATTATCTTTTGGCAATAAGTTTTGGCTCCCATCTTTTGAAACACATCCCTCTGGCTGAAGGTATGAAGAACATTGGCTTGCTTGTATACTTGATCTTTTCTTTTGATTTATCATATTGCGCTCATTCCAAGGACCTCTCGATGATATCCGAACTAAGGATTTAGAGAGATAGGAATGGGGCAACGATCATTATCTTTTGTTCACGGCTTGTTGGACGCTCTTGTAAAATAACTTGGTGAATACTTGCTTTGTTAGATATGTATGGAGGATGTTTCAGATAGCTTGTTGACTATTGCATTGATTGGTTATACCTTTCCGTGTTTTGGTCCAAGATGTTTGAGACTTCTAAAGTGCATCCTAGCAAGGTTTCCGTATGTCAGGTGTGAACAAGAATACTCCTATCTATTTGTCGAGTCCAAGTCCATCACACTAAGTGACAACGCCATCCGGTTCCCGTCTTGATGCATCGCGGTATTAGGCGTGGTTATCAAAACCAAAGTAAAGTAATTTCGGAAAATCCCAATCCTTGATAAGCAAATCATCATCATCATCTATCATCACCATCTATAATAAAGTCTTGACCAATCATGGACTTGTTGGATCCTCTTGTCATCATCTCATTTCCACGCTAACATTGCATCATGAATAGTCCATCATGCATCCATCCTGCATCCACAAACCGTTAGCATTCATTCATCATGCATCCATTATGCATTTATCTTGCATCCATAAATCATCAAAATTTTGCATATCATCTCACATGCATCATCATTATAATATAGATCTGTTAGTCTAAGCATCTCATTAATCGTCTATTGCATAATCACAACATATCACATCATCAATCTCATCCATCTCATATCACATCATCACAAGTTGTTTGTGATAATACGCATTTGTTATTCTAAGCATCTTAAAAATCATCTTCTTTGCATCACATCCGCTAACCATCCATTTTGAACCTCTTTATCACAGATCGACCACCGAATCTTTTCGCTCGATCTCTCGAGGGGGCAATGTACCAGTGTACTTCTTTCCGCTGGGGCATCTGAAAAAATCATGAAATTTTTAAATTTCGATTGCGGCAAGTTATTCTTTGAACCAACGCAACAAGTACATTGTTTCAAAGAGGGGCAAAATGTAGACATGTTAAAATTACATCATGCATAATCATATTCCATTCATCCAATAAATCAGGACTTTATTTAAATCAAATCCAAATCATACATTTTCCATTCTTTTCTGATTTTAATAAATCAATTATCAAAGTCCAAAATGTCAACTCACCTAATCAGCATTAATCAACATAATCATCATCTAATCCTAATCTAATGCTAATCACATCCCACTTGCATTATCTAGACCTAGCCACTTGCACACCTTCATTTTCATCTCCTCAAACTGATGTTTGAGTGTAATGATTTTTGACAATTTGACTTTCTCATTCCCTTGGTATATATTTTCAAGTTTTTCCCAGATTTCATGAGCAGATTTGCAATGCATGACTTTAATGAACACATCTTTACTTAACCCACACAAGAGGGCATGCTTAGCTCTGGCATTTGTTTCATACCTCTTTTTTCAGTAGGATCAATGGGAATAGTGGCTAGTACATTGTAATCATTTAAAACAATGCTCCAAACATCAACATCAAAAGAAATAAGAAAAGCTTCCATTCTAATTTTCCAGAACACATAATCTGTTCCATCAAATAACGAAGCTCTGGTTACAGAGGCACCGTCTTGAGAATGTGCCATTAAAAACAAACTCCAAATCCAAGATCAATCCAAGGTGATTAAAACCTATCAGAGGACCCTATGCTCTGATACCAATTGTTGGAGTTCAATGACACTGAGAAGGGGGGTGAATCAGTGTCTTAACAGATTTGACCAATTTTCAAAAATTCAAAAACATAGGTCATATTTGATCTCAATATTACTCTGATTAATGCATTCATGAGTTGAATGTAATCATTCATAAATAGAATTGAGAAAAGTAATAGTCCCAATAGTGAACAGAAACAAAAACAACACAGTAAAGTAGTGAGCACACAGAAGAACAAAGAGACACAAGATTTTTCCGAGTGGAAAACCCTCCTGGGGTATAAAAACCACTCCTAAAATGCCTTGCAGGCTTAACCTTTTTAATCAACTATTCACAATGCCTTATAGGCTGATTTTTGAGCACCCACTCAAGGAGCACCAACCCCTCGTTTAGAGATATCTATCTCAAGGAGCACCAACCCCTCAAATTATACTTCAGAACAATAATCATTTCTCAAAGGATCTCTCTGTTTTCAATTAAGCTCATAACTCTCTATTTCTCGTCTATAGAATACCCTAAAGATTCAATAATTGAATCCCTAAAATATTATATAGAGAAGAAATTTACAATATCTCTGCATCTTGTTATTTAGATTTTATTGCAGAGTTTATCCATACATTTTCATATAGCCAAGGAATGATAATCTCATAATTACAACTACCTAACATAAAACATAGTTTTTTGCTTCTATTTATACATCTTTTTGATTTAAATGCCAGAAAAGTAACTGTCATCAGAAGTAACGGCTAAACAACCAACCTGAGAATGTTCAGACTGAAGTTAACAAAGCTGTTTATAATAGAAATCTTCATCTTGTACCTAGCAAGATTATTAGTCGAGGTGAAATTGATTTCCCAATACAAGAGTTGTTTCACCTAGCTAAGAGCTGACCTCAACAAATTTGAAATGTATGTGATCATTTCACTGCTTGAAAAGCACAACTGCCCACCACAGACAAATCTGCAACTCTCATGGCTCCATCAACCACTGTTGAGATTTCAGCCAGAAATGCACCAAATAAAGCTTCCATATACCACTGATAAAGTCGTTACAGCCAGCAACAACAAAAACTAAAACTCTCATGATGGCGGCTAGGCTAGGGTTCCATACCCAGCCAAAAAGAATAATCATGAAATTTTTCCCTAAAATCTCATTTCCATCGATGTAACATTATGCCGAAGGTAACTTTATCGCCATCAGACATCCCTATGTTTGTTGCTGAGACAATTCAAAATGGGGGAGACCTTATATAGAATTCCTTTTGTTTTACCGAAAGTCCACTTGATACACATTAGTCGCCGTGACACATGATTTTTCTTGCCGATGAGTCCATCTGTACTATACATGTCACTGAGACTTCAAACCATCAGGGAGACATCTTGTAGATCATTTTAGTCATACTGAAACACCCCGAATTCAAACCTGTTTTCTGAGACATATCAATGTCGAGGAGACCTCTCAGAGAGCACACTATGTCATACCAAAAAACTTTATCCACTCTGAGTCGCTGAGACAAGTCAGATCCTATGCCGATAAAGTCCTTTTGTGTTCCATTGGTGAGACCAGAGGTCACTCGCTGAGACCTCATGTCGAAGACCCTAACTATTACCGATACGCATCCATCCACCACCGGTCAGTGTGACATTGCACATTCACTATGACCCTTCACCGAAGCCTTAAACTCTTGCCGATGTGTTTCCATTTAATCTCTGATCGGTGTGACATACCAATTTCACTGTGACCACATACCGATGGTGTAACACTTGCCGATAGGGATCACTCTCTATCATCGAAACAAAAAAGAGGTCTTGCCGACAGCTACCTGTATGTTAAATTCAATCGACATGACATCAGAAATGTCTTGCCAATAGGCAACACAGACATTTCAAAATGGATCAGGGAGACCCTGCCATTCTCACGCCAATATGTGTAAGCCCGAATGAGAAACAACCAATACCATTAGACAAATGAGATGTCAGAACCAAGGTAACTGTAATTCCTTCAAAAATGTGAGTTCAAGGAATGTAATCAAAAGGCTTGTGTGTATATTAGATTTATGCAATCAAATTGAAAACAAAACACAATTGATAGAACTTTAAACTAAAGAAATTTAAAATACAATTAAAATAAGTAGGAAATCTTCAGAAGCGTTCCATCTTTCTCTATCTCCAGAGATTTGTTTGAAGCTGCTGCTCTCAGATTGTGTAAGCTCAGCTTCTCCAAATGGCTATCTGCAGAATGAGTATGCAAAGGAAATTCTATCCTAGATGCTGGTGAAGGTGAGAATGCTGACAGATGTGGACAGGGGCTATGGATTATGCACAGGGGCTGTAAATGGAAAATGCTATGACTTGAAGTGAATATGCTATGATTCTATATTATGCTTATGAAATGGAAATGCTAAAAGGCTTATGAAGGCTATGCTATTACAAATTGACTATAATTTTCCTACTGAAAGCTTCTATATGAATTCAAAGACCCGGCTGTCTTATTTATAGCTTTTTGCAGGGACAATCCTGGCTGGCAAGAATCAACGGCCGTGAAGTTGTCTAGTAAAATTGAAAGGTGAGAGATGGAGAGGTTGAGAAGAAGATGGAAGAGGTTGAGAGGTTGGAGAGAAGGATGGATGCATGTCTTCAACCCACGGGAACAAGCCTACACAGAAATAGAGGAATTTAATTTTTCTGTTTCGGCAGTTTGTTTCACGGCTGTTGAAGATAATCCCCAAATTAAATAAATAAATAAATTTATTTAATTTCATTTATTGAATTTGATTTTTGATTTTAACACTATGGAAGATTTAATTAAATATTTTGGAATATTTAATTGTAATGTGACTTTAGAAGAATTAATTAAATATTTAAAAATATTTAATTGGAAATGGATATTAGAAGAATTACATTAAATATTTAAAATATTTAATGATGAATGAACATTTAGAAGAATATAATTAAAAGAGAGGACATATTTAATCTTTATTTGAATAAAATATTCAAGCCAAGATTATTGATAATTAATATAAATAAATCGTAATGTTTATTTAATTAATTAAGAAATGAATAAGAAAAGATGATAAAATAAAGTTATTTATTTAATCAAATGAAATAATGAACAATATAAATAAATTATTTAAATTTATTTATACGTAGATGGAATTCAGAGATTTAATTAAATATTAAAAATATTTAATTAATTACTGCAGACAATGTGATGCAACCATTTTTAGGTGTATACATTTTGCCCCTCTTCAAGTGATGTGTTTTACACATTACTTCAAAGAATTTTGAAATTTGCCTCAGATGTTAACTGTTGATTATTGATAGGTATATGCCCCCTCGAACGATGAATTGATAAGATTTTGATTTTTGCGATTTTTTTTTTTTTTGAATTTTTTTTTAGATTTTTGAGTTTTATGATTTTAAAGATGTCAATTCATCGTTCGAACATAATAATATGAAGAAACTAACCTGGAAAGATGTGAAATAAAAAATTAATGACTAAAATTGCCCCTACTATGTTAAAATGTGATAAAATGCCCCAATTTTGCTATTATATAGGTTAAAAATGTCATTTTCCATGTCATTTTCCATTTTAACCTAGTAAAATTTTCAAATTTTGAGCGCATCCGACGACATCAGCAACCAACACACTATGGACCCCTAGTATGTACCCCATGAAACTCCTGCTTTTTGAAAAAAATTCGTTTGAAGCACGCTTTTCAATGTTTGAGTTATGAAATATTGTGTTTTAGCACTTTTGAGAGTTTCCATAGCACTCTTAACCATTTATGTAGCGCATTTAATCCTGTAGCACATATGATAACTTTTGCAACGCCCTTACTTTTTTTGTAGCGCATTTGATCCTGTAGCGCCTATGAGGAATTTTGTAGTGCCCTTGATTAGTTCTGTAGCACCCATGATGTTGTAGCACATATAAGGATTTCTGTAGCACCCATGATGTTTTCTGTAGCGCCTTTGATTGACTGTTGTTGTGAGTGATAAATTTGTTCCCAAAGTTGTTGGAAAACAAATAAGAACTGATAGATTTGCTTTTAAAGTTGTTAAAAACAAACGTGATTATGATTATCTGCCTTCCACGATGATGAAAAACAAATAGTTTTGATTGATGTGTCCATTTCTAAAGTTGTTAAAAATAAACATGATGTTGATTATCTGCCTTCCATGAAAATGAAAAATAATTTTTTTGATATTTAGATTTGATAGGTTTGCTTCTAAGGTTGGTAAAAACAAATGTGATGTTGATTATCTGCTTTCCATGAAAATGAAAAACAAATATTTTGATATTTAGATTTGATTGATAAATCGTGATGATTGGATATTGATTTTGCTTTGTCATGATATGAAAACAGGAGAGATTGGGTGTTTTGCAGTCATGGGAGACATTTCCGAGTACATGGACATTGATTCCACAGTTGTTACAGTCAGACCGAGATGTGATTGAGGCCTATGGATTGAGGTCATTTCTTGATATGCCTGAGGTTCGCCTCAACAGGGCTTTATTGACAGCACTCGCTGAGCGGTGGCATAGTGACACCAACACATTTCATTTACCGACCGGAGAGATTACAGTGACTTCTGAGGACGTATATCACATCTTGAGGATCCTAGTGATGGGGGAGATAGTGGTTTTTGATAGCCGAGAGGCTGGAGGCACTGATGCTTTGAGGAGGATTTTTAGAGATGATAACATTGCCAGATATTTCATCCCATGGGGTGAGATGACAGATACATATCCACCTTTACCATCTGTACTTGTAGGATTCATTGGAGGTGTGTTGTGCCCCGACCATAGGTCGAAGGGGTTCGCGATCAGGTGGTGTCGTGTGCTAGAGAGTATGGTGATGCAGGGGACACGTTATGAGTGGGGGACATGCATGCTTGCGCACTTGTATGATGAGTTACATCATATTGTTTATGGTAGAGGCCAGAGTTTTGCTATTGGTTGCTCATTATTACAGATATGGGCATGGGAGCACTTTGCTATTTTGCGACCATTGACTCGAGGACAATGACCAACTGGTCGATTGTACAGATGGAGATATGTCGACATTATTGCTCAGCCGAGACTAGGAAAACTAGATCATTGGCAGCGTCTCTTGGATGGTCTGGATACAGTATGCTAGCGGCCATATTTAGATTGTGAGGCATGGCTAGAGGATGCGAGGGAGATGCCCTATGTGTGTACATCTAGATTTTTGATTGGGCATACTCCGTGGATCATTGAGAGATTTCTTGTTGGATGAGTATGTCGGCAGTTTGGATAGATTCAGGGTATGCCTGTGGGTTCCGCCATTTATGCATGGCGACAGTCAGAGCTTGCAGTATGGGGTCCACGGATTTCCTATGAGGTAGCAGTTGTAGAGTTCACCAGTTTAGGAGTGGTGATGTGGGATTACTGAGTTGATGTCCTTGACGTAGGGACAACACCAGAGTATAGCCAATATGTATTAGAGCATCCTACACCACGTATGTTTGATCCTAATGAGCCTATTGCTCCTGTTACTGCATAGAGATGACGACAGAGAGATTCAGCTTTAGAGGGTGACGATTCAGAGGGCAGTGATGATGATGAGAGTGGAGGAGATGATGATTCAGAGGGAGATGATGGTGGTGATGGTAGGGATGGTGATAGGGGTGGCAGGAGAGGTGGTAGGAGAGGTGGTAGAGGTGGTAGAGGTGGACAACGGATGAGACACACAGATCCATCTCCTTCAGTAGATCCAATAGTATCAGGTCAGATATCCTCTCTATAGAGTATAGTATAGAGTTTACAGACTCAGCTAGCACAAGCACAGGCTTTGATCACATAGTTGTAGGGATAGTTGACTTCAGTTACTGCTGAGAGGGATATGGCCAGACAGCGAGGTGAGTAGGCCATTGCTTTGGTGGATAGTCTACAGAGAGTAGCAACTAGCACCCTACCTGGTGACATGATGAGAGAGGTTACTAGAGCCACCCGGGAGGCCGAGTTTTATAGGACCAAATATCATGATGTTGTTCCACCTGAGCGGAGGGAGAGTTATACTAGGTCACGGTCTACTCATAGTCACTCTCGTACTACCAGTAGAGGTGTTACATAGCCATTACCTCCAGGAGGACCATCAGGGATAGGCGGAGCAGATCCATCAGGGGTAGGTGGTATAGGTCCCAGACCAGCTCCATCAGAGGATAGCACTGCCTAGTGCATTGTAGATGATGTTTTTGTGATACTCTTTTGAGACATTTGTATACACCCTGAGATGGTCTCATTTTTGATGATGTTATATCACATGTAGTTGACATTCTTGTACATTTTGACATTCATTTTTGAGATATATGAAATGCAGCGATGATTTATGATGAAATAAATGCGTCTATTTCCTTATATGCATGATGTGTTATGATATGATGGTTTTTCAATTTTTTATGCTTATAATGTATATGTATACATGATTTTTAGGATATGAGTAAAAATCTATTAATGCATGATTGTATGAATACAATGGATGATATCATTTATACATGTTTATAAATGTTTATGATGTATGCTTTGTTTTTGTGATTTTCTAATGCAAACATATAAAATGATGTATGGAATGATGTTTTTGTGAATGTCAAAATATACGCAGTCATGTAATCAAAAAGATATTAACCATTTGATACTTTTCCAGCTTTTTGGGAAAATCTATGAATGTAAAATGCAAATTCTAACATAAATGCAATCTATACTAACCATGTAGGATATCCATACAATATTGCCATTTGGAGAGCTTATTTTTTCTTTTTATATCATCATAGAGCATTGAAATGTTGAAAGTTAATACAAGCATCAAAGGGTATGTTAGCACCAATGATGACCTAAGTATTGCTTTCATGATTTTTGATATAGCAAGTTAATACAAGCATCTAGGTATAATTGAACCGAGATGACCTGAGCATTGCTTGCATAAACAGACAAGAGTTAACCCTTTTCCCATGCAGATTATGAAATGTCATCAATGATCCATAATAGAGCATGTCTCGCGACCAATTTGCATAGTACTAATGATTTCCTCGCAAATAGCAGACAAATAAAAATCATACTCCTTCCTTGGTTTTCTAGTTCAGTACATCATTGAATTGCTCCAGAGATATGATGGAAAAATCAAACAACCATTCAAATTTTGTTTAAAGTATTTCAAACATTTATTCAGATTAAGATCATCTAATTTAGTTATCATCATTGATGTTCTCATTTTGATATTTGTTTGGATCATGTTGTTTCGATTTCCATTAGCATTGAATAAGCATGTTGCAATTGATTTAATATGGCAATGTTTATTGTATTTTGGCAAACTGTTTTGTGTCTGTTTGTGATGTTCAAAAAGCTCATTGCCCCTCTCTTATTTAATCTATATTTCAGCTTTTTCCCCTAGTGTAAACACAACCTAAAGATGAAAGATATGTACAAATTTCATCAAGCCATGATGAAACATAAGGATCCCGTCATATGATATGGATATAAAAGATATGTACAGATGGACGATGCCTAAAATGAATGCAATACATAAGATAATGGATGGAGGAGCCCATTTTGATCACAAGTAGCACCTGTTTGCTAGGTTTTCACCACTTGTTTTTATTGCACTTTTTCAAGATTTTTCTGATTTTTTTTTTTAGGACTTTTTTTCTTGATTTTTTTTCTAATTTTTCTCCATTTTTTCGTGACTTTTTATGATTTTTTTTTTTTGGATTTTTTGTATCTCGTTTACAGAATTTCTTCAATGAATGCTATTGATCGCTCTTCAAACAACCTCTTGATGTAGATAACCGACATGCACCTTTAACCGTATGTCGCGAATGATACAAAATGGACCGCTTTTAGGGTTCCAATTCCTTTTTCTTTTATTCAGAATGATTACGTGGATTTTTCTCAAGATTCGCTCACTTGAAATTTTTGTGGTTTAACCCCTGTGATTATAACTATATAACTGGCTGAGAATGACCAACCCATAAACAGCATACTGAACAATGCTGAAGCTGGAGTATGAAACGCAGGGCCTCACCGCATATCAATCCTGACGAAACCTGGCGGTATCGCAAATCCCCCAGTGGTATCGTTTGTCGCAGTTCAAAGGAAGCTCCAGGGGATAAGGAAGCCAGTTATACCCACAAAACTAGATTTCTAATTGAACATGCCAATCACGTCCAGCATTATTTACTGTCTTCTTCAATATCTTCAAGATGGTTTTGTTAGAAGCTTCCACTTGACCATTACCCTGTGGATAATAAGGTGTAGAGAACCTGTGTTGGATGTGAAATCTTTCACAAAGTTCATTAATATCCTGATTCTTGAAAGGCCTTCCATTATCAGTGATAATAGAATTAGGAATTCCATATCGACAGATAATGTAATTTAGGATAAATGAAGATATTTGTTTACCCATCACAGTTGTCAAAGGAACAATTTAAACTGGCCTGCAGTCAGAATTACTAATTCATGCCCATTTCGACATAAATATTAACTTTAACAACAAGATCTAGTCCCCAATCGTGAGAAAAAGGACATGCCCGAGTGAAAAGTTGCGCTCTTGTGCGGTGTGCATGAATAAGATTCCCATGGATCTCGACATTTAGAACACTTTATCAAAGTAGTATCTTTCTCCAACAGCCACATGGTCCTATTCGCGCTCTTGGCTAAGGTCAAACCATCAATGAGTTCCACAAATACCACCATGAACCTCTGTAAGGATTTTTCGATTCATCACCTTCAAGATCTAAGGAGGTACCAAAGAAGATCGCCTTCTGTGAAAGGATATCGCTACCATGCAACGGAAGGATGGCTTAATAGTTCCTTTTTAAGCGCGGATAAATCCCGAGGTAAGATGTCTTTCAAATAGGTATAAGTCTTGCCATACAAAGGTGAATCTAAACCAGTTAAATGTGATTACAAGCACTTGGGTCTCGTGATTATCATAGGCGTGAGAAAACAATTGTTCCACCAAGAATTCATATTTGGTTTGGATCTTCTCGATATTTGTAATAAGGAAGCAATGGTAGCCATTGCATATGCGCTTATTATCAATCCTGACAGTGTCTCATTTGACACAAAATACTTTTTATAATCATCCACCATGTTCTTGTAAGGTAGCAACTTATCATCTTTAGTTTGATAATCATCATTAATTTGATTAATGACGAGTTGTGAATCACCGTAGACCTGGAGCTCTGTAATCTGCCATTCCAATGTTATTTTCAATCCTATGAGCAATGCCTCATATTCAGCTATGTTATTTGTGCAAGGAAACATCAATCGATATGATCATGAAATGGTATGTCCTTCAGGTGTAACAAAAAGAATCCCTGCCCCCGAGCCATATTGTGTATAAGATCTATTAAAGTACAATGTCCATGATTTCTGAATTGTTGCTATGAAGACATCTGCATCATGAAACTCAATGTGCATTGGATTTTCTTCTTGTAAAGGTGCTTCAGCCAACTAATCTGCAATGACCTGTCCTTTAATAGATTTTTGATCTACATAGTGAATGTCAAACTCACTTAAGATCATTACCCATTTTGCAAGTCTTCTCGTTAAAGTAGCTCTGCTTAAAAGGTATTTTAGTGGATCAATTTTGGTTATCAACTTAACTGTATGAGCCAACATATAGTGTCGCAACTTTTGAGAAGCAAACACCACTGCGAGGCAAGCTTTTTCAATGAAAGTGTAGTTTAATTCATGACTTGTTAAAGTTCTGCTGATATAGTATATGGCCCTTTCTTTGCCTGTAGAATCCTCTTGTGCTAGTAATGCTCCCAAGGATACTTTTGTTGTTGAAATATAGAGTATGAGTGGCTTTCCTGGAACGGGTGGAATTAAAACTAGTGGGTTCATAAGATATTGCTTGATCTGATTGAATGCTGCTTCACATTTGTCTTCCCATTTGAATGGGACATTTTTATGCAATAAATGTGTAAATGGTAAGCTTTTATCTGCCAGTTGAGCTATAAATCTCCTGATGGATTGTAGTCTCCCTTGCAATGATCAAAGCTGACTGATATTTCATGGTGGTGGCATGTCCATTATAGCTTGTACTTTTTCCGATCAACCCTATACCCTTTTCTAAAACAAGATATCCTAGGAGTTTTCCATGTAAATAATCAAGACACATTTCGATTTTAGGACAAACATTGAACTTCTCCATTCGTAAAGATTTTTTATAAGATTTCCGTGATGTTCTTCTCATGTGTGAGATTTGGCAAGTAAATCATCAACATAATCTTCCATGAATGTATGCATCATATCATGAAAAATAGTTGTCATTGCTCTTTGATAAGTAGCTCCAACATTCTTTAACCTAAATGGCATTACATTCCAGCAATAGTACCCGGCGCCGCTTATCTTGATCCTCCGGTGCACCTTACTGGCAACTCAAAATCCATTAATAATGAATACATTGCATGGCCAAGAGTTAAATCAACAATCATATCTATAAAAAGGAAAGTCATCTTTAGGACAAGCCCAAATCTCTCAACTGCATAAACTCACCTTCCATCCGGGCTTTGAAATAGGTAATAATATTGGAAATCCATGTACACCATATTCAAATAATCCAAAGATCCAAAGTTTTTAATTTTCTCACCAACAATGCAATATGTGATGTATTTCAGCCTTTGTTTTCTGCTGTGTTTTGTTCCTTGCCGGACAGGATAAATGATGCATTATTAGATTAGATATAACCCCTCGGCATATCAGCATATGACCAAAAGCCACTTTGAGCCCCTTCGTAATAATTCCATGAATAAGACTTCTTCAACTCGTTAATGATGCCATGCATTTGTAAAATTTTGATCGCTTTGTTAAAATTTTAAGTATTGATTTGACCTTGGTTCAATCAAAATAGAAGATCTTTCATGATAATGCTTTGGGAAGAGTGTTGGCCATCCTCAAGCAGGCCCCTGTGCCTTCACCATCTATCTCGGGCTTTTATTTTTCTCTTTGCTGTGATCTATCACTCATTTTCGGTTTTCACCAATAGATCCATTTTTTTATTTCATTTATTTTGTAGCTAAGAGACTTGACACACCCTCCTTATCAAAATCATGAGTATGAAATTCTTGAATGAAACAATTGTTTTCTTCATTAGAGGAACAAAGGAAATTTATAATATCCTCATCATCATGGAATGTGGGGATATGGATAGGTGCGTCAATGTCCCAATCAATAAGTTCTGGATAAACTAAAGGCATGGGATCATTAGGTTGGGTAAGGTCTTGAATTGTCAAAGTCATGATGCGGCTATCATCCTCATGGTAGACAAGGTCTATGATGGTATTCTCCTGTTGAACGTCAATCGCGTTAGAATTTGAATCGTCCTCACTTGAGTCATGATCGCTTTGTAAAACATAATCAAGTGGAGGCCTTGAACCTTCTCCTTGTATAAGAACAGGTGTATATTTGTGTATGTTATCAACTTGTTTGTCTCTCCAAAATTCATCATTATAAATGGTGTCCCATTCATATTCATTAGAATCAGTATATGAACTATTCTGCAATTGGAAAATTGATTCATGAGATTTATCTAACATTGATCCTTCTTCATGAGCTGATTGTGCTTGGTGTGAAGTAGAGTCTTCTTTATCTTTACCATATCCAAGTCATGTTTTATCACTTGGATGTATTGAAATAGGCTGAATTGGTTCCACAATTCCTTCTCTTCTTTTTCCTACAGGACCATTTCCTTCATAGCCCATTTTCTGCATGATAGCGTATCCCCTACCATATTGTTTTGTAGGTAACTTAACGTGCAAGAGAGATTTATCTTCATCTTTGTATAGCCAATTTAGGATGTCCCTATCTTTAGCTTCTTCTTCAGTGGTGTTGGCTTTAATGAATTTTCTATCAAACTTTGTGATTGGCACAGAAGCTTGGGATGTAGAAGCTGTCGCAATCTTTTGATTTGATAAGGTTGGCTGACCATGTGACCTTGGAGAAGGAGGTAAGGTAGAAAGAGATAGTGAATATTCACCAACTCCTTTGTCTTTAAAATTTAGCTTAGTGTCAAGATTCTTTGTCAATTCTTGCAGTTGTCATTGTAGATTGGAAGAAGAAACAGCAAGAGCCTCCCTATTGTGTGGCACAAAGGCATCTTGAGTTACTCGAAGATTTGAACAAGTTTGGGTACTATTGTAATCAGCTTGCATAGTTATTTCCTGTCCATCATATGGAAACTTGATGCATTGATGATACGTTGATGGGACTGCCTGCATATCATGAATCCATGGATGACCCAAAAGTATGTTATAGGAAAGATCCCAATCTAGAACCTGACAAAATGTGTTCTTCACAACAGATCCCACTCTAATGGGCAGCAATATTAATCCCTTAGAAGCTCTTTCTTCATCATCATATGCCTTGATAGTTATTTTCCTTCGTGGATCAATAAATTTTCTGAAATTCCCAAAGCATGTATTAGCTTTAAGGTACAAATGTTTAAACCAGCTCCTCCATCTATTAAGACATGTCTAATTCAGTGTTTATGGATCATGACTTCAAGATAGAGCGATGAATTATGTGGATGTGTCATGGAGGCATCATCTTTATCGGAAAATGAAAGACAAGTGGGGGAAGACAAATGTCCCACCGTGGCTTGAAATTTGTTTACATCCAAATCAGTGTTGATAGTTGTGTTTACGAGAGCTTCTTCTAAAATATTCTTGTGTATAGGAGATATTTTGAGAAGTTCAAGGATAGAGATTTGAGCTGATGTTTTTCTCAATTGATCAACTAAATTATATTGACTTGGAGAGGAAATAGTCGTTTTAGATGAACTTCCTTTTAGAACAACCTTTGCTTGTCCTCTCGTAGTCACATTAACTTGTTGATATTCTTGTTTTCCTTTGATTTTAACATTAACTCATTGATCATCAACATAGATGTGACGGATTATATTATCTTCAACATTATGTATGCTTTTAGCTTTTGTATCTGATGTTTCCCCCTTTTGATAGTTTGGTAAAGGATCTTTGAATGCTTGATGATCGTCATTGGTATGATGTCCTTCGATTGTAATGGTGCCATTGTCAATTAAATCTTGTATGAGATTTTTCAAAGCTTGACAATTATTCGTTCTATGACCTTTACTTTGATGATAATTGCAATAATACGAGTCATTCCACGATGGTGGTTTGACTCATGGCTCATAATCTCTTTGTGGTGGTAAGGTGATAACCTTATTATCAAGAAGCTCCTTGAGAGAAAACTCAAGAGATTGACCCAAAGTGGTAAAATTCTGTCGATTTGAAAAGAATGGAGGTCTGGATGGATTTGATGTTTGGGTATTACCAAGATTTCTATTGAAATTACCACAATTTTGATTGGTATTTTGATGGGCCATGCTCTCTTGCTTGGAGGTTTGTCCTTGTTGATTGTTGTTTCCTTGTTGATTGGTATTTCCTTGTTGATTGGTTCGTGGAGCACTTGATAGATTGAAGACAGATGGTCTTGTTCGTAGATTATTTGCATCTACTATACCATCATTAACAACATTTTTATTTCTGTTCCAAAACCTTGTTTTATCATTGTTGTTTTGGTTTGATGTAATTGGATTATCAAGTTTAATCACTCCCCGTTTAACCAAGGCCCCTTCAATGGTGATTGCGTTTTCAATCAACTTTTCAAAGTTATGAGATTAAGCCTATAACTTAATTCTGGATCTAGGCTATTGATGAAGATATCCATCTTTTCCTTCTCAGGAATAGGACAAGAATATCATGCAAATAACCTTCTCCACCTTTGCAAGAACGTAGTGAAGGGTTCTCCTACTTTTTGTTTCACTTTACAAAGATCAAGCATTGTTATAGGGTGTTGAATGTTGTAGGTGTATTGTGTTATAAACTGATTTATTAACTCCTCAAAGGTTTTGATGGGTGGAGTGATCTTTGAAAGCCACTCCATGGATTGTACACCTAGACTTTGTGGAAATAATCTCATTAAGTATGTATCGTCATAGGCAAATTCTAGACTCATATTTCGGAAATCCCTCACATGGTCAATGGGATCAATTTTTCCATTGTACCTATCATACTTAGGAATCTCACAATGTTTTGGAAATGGGATCATTTGAAGACTCCTATCAAATGGGTAAGGAGATATGTCTTCCAAAACATACTTCTTTGTTGTACCCCCTTGCATCTCTTTTATTTGCCCTTGTAATTCTTTTATCTGTTGAGTAAGGGCACTAAAGTCAGTAGGAGGAGTTTCAGGATTTTGCTTAATCCCTTCTATGTCAAAATTGTGAGGTAACTTAGCTCCTTGATTAGCTAATGAAAGAAAATATCTTTCTTTGTTTCATTCTAAAATCCTTTCCATAAGAGTATGAAATTGAGGATCTTGCTCTGCTTCTTGAAGCTTTTCTTCTGTTAATTCATCAGCATTAAATGTATCCTCTTCTTTTTCAGTATGGTCACCCATTTTGCTTGTAGTGGTTTCTCCCTCGTCTTTTTCCATGTGTTTTTGAGATCTCGTGAAGACAGGCATAAGTTTTGTTCCAAATTCTTACTCACTTTTGATCAAAAGAATGTGAAATAGTGCAATTTACGATGGATATAAAAGTCAGGATAGAATGAAGATTCTATGACTTGAAAAGTTTCTAACCTTTAGCTTGTGTTGTTCCCTAATTGAAAGGATGAAAATCCTGTTGATGGGAATTTAAGCAAAAAGATCAAGAAAATGATGATTTTGCACTTTATAAAGTTTTGATCATAGTTTTGTAAAAGGATGGATTTTGTGATGGATGCCTAATGTAATCTAAGTTCTGTATTGCAAAATTTGATTTGGACGAGTAGAATATTCAATTGTAGGTTGGGGAATATAATTGAAACGAATGCGTTGACTATGGTTATGCCTTTGAGAAAGGGCTCTTCTTTGAAAGAAAGCTTGTGAGTACAAAGGTTCTATAGCATAATCATCAGAAAGACCTCTAACACAATCATGATACCTATGAAGAAAGGTTCTATATTTAAGTAAAACTTTTCGACTTTGATACAAAAATCTTCTCTTCTTCAATAGTTTCTTGTGGTTAAGGGGTTTCTTTGGCTTTTTAATCCTTTTGAAAATGGATTTCTTTACAAAAGTTGTGGATTTCCAATCTCGTAACATGAGAGTAATCAATGTGATAGTGAATGTTGGATGATCTTATCTAAATTAATGTATTGAAAACACATCAAACAAGTTGTAAAGTAGTTGTCTTAGGTCCTATGCTAAACATCAAGTGTATGACCAAAATATTTTTTAAAAATTGTTTTAACAGGTTTTACACATGATAAGCATTTCAAACAGACTCACTCTTAGTTCTCAAGTAGGTCATCATAGTAATCAATAGCCCACATCTTAAAACTGGTCAACTCACACAGTCGTGTCACCCCCGAAAGGGCGCCCGTGTTTTTGTCTTTTCCAGGTGCGTACTCAGAGTGATGAAAGTGGATACCGGATCCCCTAAGCAAACAATCCTTGGCAGTTATATGGTGAGTATCTTGGGGGTAGATTCTTCCCTCCCCTATACTATGATTAATATGATGTTCAGAAACTAACTCGGTAAGATACTACACTAAGTTCTTAGTAAGGGTTTATGTTCGGTGTAGCAAATGATAGACTCCCTCGAGAGACCTCCCTACCTTTAAAACAAAGGCTTTGGAGATGGTTATCAATGCACACTACCATCGAATGGGATTTTCATCAACCATCTGCATTTGATTAAAGTGGGTTGGAAAACTTGGCTTTAGTTGTTCCCACTTAGGTCGTTCCCGTAGGGTGAGTACTTTTTCCCACTACGACAGGCCTTCTAAAAGGTGTTAATAAAACTGTAAAATGCATAAAGTAAAATAGGTGAGTTTGGCATTTTGATCATCCAGTTAAGGGGAGAGCATAGGCCTATCACCAAAAACAAAGCAAACAATGATTTATTTTAAGCCCAAAATAAAAATTCTCTATGCTAAGTGAAGATATTGCTTCACACAAACATGAAATTTCTTTTTAGCCCCAAAATCAAATGTGAAATGTCTACCTTAGGATTGCTTCATTTTTAATTTAAGGTGTCTACCCTAGGATTGCTTCATTTTAAGTTATGTGTCTACCCTAGGATTGCTTCATTTTAAGTTATGTGTCTATCCTAGGATTGGTTCATTCCAATTTACAATTATTAACTATCCGCGGTTGCATCGGATTTAGTTAAATTGTATTAAACTTACAAATTACAATTTGCAGGTTTTTGAAACATGCGCTATAATA